>JASDQU010014086.1:0-79214 GCA_032191745.1 Picea mariana
TTGCATATAGAGCTGGTGCTCTTGTAGAGTTGTACTCTATTCAGTTGTTGTTGATAAACCCCAAGGATTGTAGTCCGTAATAAAAAGAAAATTGTACATACATCTTGTGTTCTTTGTGTTCATTGTGGTGATGACTTGTTGATGATATATTGTTGATATATGTTGCTGATATGTGTTCACATCTAACTGGTTATAAATGACAACAATGGGTAATGAATAAATGTTGAATGCTAATTGATGAGTTTTTGTGCAAGAGGGAAGTTTTGGGAAAAAGAGCCTCACACTCATTCACCTCCCCTCTAAGTGTGGTAGGTGTGTCCAACAATTTCATCATACATGCATATATTTTTTAGGTTGATAATATAATTTGCAACAACTATTATATTAATATATTATAACAAATATTATATTAATATATTATATTTTTTTAAAGTATCTTTTTAACATATAGAAAGGATTTGGATTTGTCCTCGTGACTACTAATTATTTTATTATAGTTGTTCCAAGTCCAACGGTATTTCATCATACATGCATATATGTTAAGGTTGATAATATAATTTGCACATTGCTAAAGGTTGCTTTGTTTATTTTATAGGTAGATAAAACTAACTTGTAGTTTACTTTTTTTATTATTGGCTGATTTTGTTTAAGGGTTGGGAGTTATGAAGGGTAAGTCATTATTATTTTTATGATGTTATGAAGGGTAAGTTATTATTATTTTCAAATTATATATATATATATATATATATATATATATATATATATATATATATATATTTTATAATTTTTTTTTTGATTGGGGAATTGGCAACTCGCGGTTATCGTAATCGCGTGACACGGGGTTAATCCCTGTCGGCTACCACTATAACCCTAGGTGCACCCGTGCGAGCATTTTCAAATTATATTAGGATAGAATTTGTTTTCAATTTATTTACTAAAACACATTTTTATTATGAATGTAAGAATCTCTTTTGTAATTGTAAATTATAAATATGGTATGTATATTGTAAAGTAGTTTTATATTACTTTTTCTGTTTGGGGCTTCATAAGAATTTGTCAATGGAAAATGTGTAAAATCAGATATTTTATACACATTATTAATTACAATATTAAGTTATGTTAAGTAAAGTCTTTGCATCTTTCACATTTCAACTTGATCAGCATGTTTCACAAATGTTGATGACTTGGTGATAGTTTTAACCCCAATTGGAAGAATATTGTCCATTATAATCATTTCTTCTCATTTTTTTTTATTAAATCATCATGTTTCATAAATAATGATGAATCAACCTATAAAATCACATTCTTATATACGTTAAGCATGATGAATCAACCTATAAAACCATATTCTTATATATATTAAGCAAACATCACCACATAATAACTAAAATTATTTTGAGTAGAACAAGGAAAGTGCCTCGATCATGTTTGTTATGCCTTAAGCATGAGCGAATATTTGGGATATAAAATGCCAAGCAATTAGAATAGTTCAATCAGATTAAAACTAAAACCTAGTCATCATCTTTTATGAGGCACAATGATTAAGTTGAGATATGAAGAAACATGAAGATTTGTATTAACATAGGTTAGTATTACATTGAATCATAGTCCATGACTTTGTTTGCAAAACATGTGGCTTCATACCGAAGAGAAAAAGTGGGGAAAAAAGTGAGAAGCATTCATATTGTTCTTGTAAGAATTATTGTCATTGATGTCAAATGATTAATGTTGTCATTAATGCATAATATAACTTTACAATACACAACATTTTCAAGATTGAATTATATATATAGGTTTACAAGTATATTAAAAAATTGGTGCATGTGAAAAAGTAAAAATTGAAATGGTGGTTTCAAAGCCATGGGTTTAGATATTTTCCCATGGTATTTGGAAAAATAAAATACAAAATGAGAATCAATTATTTAATTAATAGACACGTCCCTTCATGAAGCGTTATGAAAAAGTATAAAAAAAGAAAATATTGTGAGAAAGTGTGTGTGTGAAAAATGGATGAGCAAAGATTGAATATCATTCCAAAAGTGAAGAGTTGCGAAATCAATTTAAGGACAACTTGGAATTTTCGCGATAACTTGTGTTCAGGGACATTTCAGACCTTGAAATTTTGAAGAGACAGAGAGAGATCTTGGTGTACACGAGGTAAAAATTTCAGATGTCGGTTCACTATACTTTCAGAGATATGCCCTGTGGATGTTAGGGTTCCCGAATGCTCTTGAAATCAGTTTCACACATGTCAGTGTGACACTTTCTCTATAACTTATTTTATAGGATGTTCAAACCTTGAAATTTTGTAGATATGGAGGAGAGATCTCTATGTACACGTGGTCAAAATTTCAGATGCTCACTATACTTTCAGAGATATGCCTTGCAGACCTTAGGGTTTTTTAATGCTCTTGAAATCAATTTCAAACAAGCCAGTTTGATATTTTCACTATAACTTATTTTCCGCGACCCTTCAGACTGTGAAATTTTTACAGAGCAGAGGATACATAGAGAAATACCTCATGTAAAAATTTCAGATGTTGGTTCGTTGTACTTTATGAGATATGGTCTATGGAAGTTAAGGTTTTTGAATGGTTCAAAGATCAGTTTCAAACATATTAGCTTGACATCTTCACTATAACTTCTTTCCTGGGAATCTTTAGATTGTGAAAATTTAAGAGAACAAATGAGACATACAAAAGTACCTCAAGTAAAAATTTCAGAATCATATTTGAAAAATTGGATAGTGGCATGCTATACAAGTTCATTCTTGGGAAGAAACCCAAAACAACAAGCTTTGGGAAAGTTACCATTTGGAAATTCAAATTTTGGTCAGACCTAGTAAAGGTAGAAGTAATGAGAATACCTAGTGAAGGAAGAAGTAACAAGCAAACTCAATGAAGGTTAGTGCAACTCACACAAAGAGATTGGTGTCTCTTGCTAAGTTGGTGCTTAGCAGTGGGGATTGGTATCTGTAGTAGATTGGTGTCTGCAAATATTTGTAAGAGGAGGTTGGTGCCGCTCAAACACAAAGATTGGTGTCTCTTGCTAAGTTGGTGATTAGTGATGGGGGATTGGTGTCTCTAGTAGATTGATGTCTACAAAGTCCTGTAAGAGTAGGTTGGTGCCTACCAGGATTTGTACTAGTGGGGATCAATGTTTCAAGTAGGTTGGTGTCTACAAATATTTGTTACAATAGGTTGATGCCTACCAAGAATTATAAAAAGATGTGGTTTTCTTCCAAAAAGGTTTCCACATAAATCTTGTGTTCCATGTTTTGTAGTTAATAGATCTCATATGCTATTTTTTCTTATGGCTGATGAATGTTTGAAAAAGTAAAAGAATTTTCTTATACTAATTCACCCCCCTTAGTATAAGTGTGTGCTCAACAATTCCAAGTGTCTTTGATGTAACAAAAGTCGATACAAATAGTAGGGCAACTCATAAGACCTCAAATGCATCAAGGTAAGTGTCATCACATAGTAAATGATCTATAGGAGTGGCATAAGCAAAGATGAACTTGAGCACATAAACACATTGAATCGTGACAACTTCAATGTATTAAATTGAACATAACCACAACCATAATTTTATCTAACTAAATTGTAATGATGATGTTGAATATGAAACCTTTGTAAAAAATTAATTGTTAAGATAAACCCATATAATATCATCGTTGCATTTCATTTATATTTGATGACATTGTCCTAGCACTTGATATGTATGAATATGACTCAACATATATACAAATATGAAGTGATCTGTCACATATGATGCATGTATTATGACAACAAAAATGTATAGGTTATTAAATATAAGGGATGTACATGAACAAAGTGAATCACTTACTATTGTTTACCATGGAAGATAATCAGTTTGACTATGAAGATTTTGTCTTAGTTGGAACAACATTTCAATCATGTATAAGCAATAGAGGATAGAAAATGCCATCCTGGTGTATACACAATAACTTTGAATAATATACCAAATCCATATGATAGAAAATTGTGAGGCATGCATTAAATTGAATCGAGAAACCATAATGATGCGATGATATTGTTTTGGACTCTTGGATAATGAAATCACCGCTAATAGAGAAGTTGAATATGTTTGTGTGAGAAACAACAAATCATTTTCAACAGAGTAGAAATAACATAAAAGTAGTCAACATAAAATTATAGATTTATAGTAATGGTTTCATGAGGATTTATTGATGAACAATAGAAATACTTGTAAAATGGTTGAAAAGAAACCACTTCACCATTGATGAGTAGATAATTGGTGTGGACTTTTTGTATCACCATTGAGAGCCATCATTGATTTCAACTATGTGCAATTTGGTAATTGAACCAAGGATGAGCAAGTGAAAAAATGGTGAAGCCTTCGCAATACATATATTTTAATATATGAGTGAGATGTAAATTCCAAATGCTAGATTTGATAAAAGATCAAACAATGACAATGATGCATTGAAAAGAGTAAACAACATGTAAGGATAATTTTGAGTCAAGCAAGGATAAATTAATGACTAGTAATAGGTGGATATGGGAAGATGTGTTTAGTGTGGGGGATTTTGCTCAAAATGAACATTCAAGTGACTAATTACGTGAAAGGATTTGCATTAACATCCTTTTCATTTGGTAATCACTATTTTTTTTGGTAGGTTTTACATATTTTCGATCCCGAAAATACTTGATATGAAAAATAAAATAGTCATTTTTGTCAAAATGATGCAAGCTGTTTAATTGGTGAACTGATGCAAACTATTTAGGGAATATGTCCACTAACAACTTGAAATCACCATACTAATTAGGGGAATTTTGAGGTAAAAAATGGACCTCAAAACAAACAATGTACTATCAAAATCAACTTAGAAGAACTAATATGATTGAAGATGATGATGTCAACCATAAGGGTAAATAGTTTTGGAGGGAAAGGAATAAAATTACTTTTTTAAATCACATTTTCAACTTAAATCCTTATAGGTTTACTCAAATTTCAAGTGTACGCACTCATGAGACGTGAAATTAAATTCCACATATACTTTTGATAGACCCATAGTGAGAAAACATGTTTCTTGAAAATAAAGATGTTTTTTCATGTATTTCCAGTTTATCTCACCGTAGGTTTATCAAAAGTATGCAGAGTGGGTACTCTTCCTTTTTTCATGTATTTCTAGTTTCTCTCACCGCGGGTCTGTCAAAAGTATTCATTGGACGCAAAATTTAATTATGCATCCAACAAGTTCCTACACTTGGATGCATAATTTAATTCCACATCCAATGAGTGCCTAAACTTGAAATTTCAGTAAACCTAAAATGAGATAAGTAAAAAATATGATTAAAAAATGTATTTTTCTTTCTTTCCCTTTGAAAATTCATAACTCTTATTTATTATTTTCCTCAGGAGGCCCATTTTAGACCTCAAATTTCCCCTAATTGAATGTTAATTTCATTGATGCCTTCTTCCTTGACTACTGTCATTAGGACGGTTATAGTGTTTGTTTTAGCAAAATTGTTGATTCCTTGTCCAAGATACACTCGAACATGCTTTTATGATTATCATTGTTTAAGATAATTCCTCCAACTCCACATGTTTTTCGGTCCCTGTTTGAAGCACCATCAAAGAAGCCACATGCCCCACTTGGAATATTCGACATATTCCTCACTATACTCTTTGCCTATTTTTAGGATTTTCAAAGTTTTCATAGGTCCCTTTGATTTTGTAATATGTATGGACATGATTTGTAACAACAACTTGTATATTGCTTTATTTTGAGTAAGCCACACTGTTCTTAGTACAAAACATGGTAGATAATGGTGATTTTTTCATACTTGTGTATCGTCTAGCATATATTTTAATGGAAAAAATCTTACTTTCCCTCATTTTTTTGATAAATAAAAGTAGTAGAAAATCAAATATACAACATAGTTATGGGATTTTTGTTGAAGACTAGTAGCTTGGTATATAAAGAGTAAATTTGTGACCTTTTGTTTCAAGTAATCAAAGAGTTGAAAGTAAAAAGTACTCCAACTATTTTAGAGAAGGAGAGGTTAACTCCTCAATTAAGAATGATACTAGTGAAAAGGAAGCAGTCCAAAAATCCCTTGAGGGAGTCTAGATTAACTTACCCAAACAAAGTAGTATTATGACAGAGGCTAAATTAATCATTACTTCCAATTGGTTTCCAAGAAAGAGACTAATTACAACAATTTTGTCACTCTTCTAATTAAAAAAAAAACTTATCTACAAGGGGTCCTTGAAAAGGATTCCATGGCTTTGATTCCTAGTATCAATTAAATGACAATGCTTGAGATAAAAATTGGGAAGTCACCCATGTTGATTGACAATGTGTTTATTTGACATTCATGTTCCCTTTTTAATAGAAATGAAATCCAACTAAATGCTGAAGTAAAATAAACAGGAGCTCAAATAATATGTTTTCGAGAATTTTCCCTATAATTTCTTGGTACAAAGTTTTGTTTTATTTTTATGCGGGCCCATTTTAGTAGCAACATGTTAAAAACAAAGAGTTAATTAAATGATTTTAATTCTAACAGGTGTGATGGAAGGGAAACCCAACCATCACCTAATCATTGTGTTATGCACCTTTTTGCTTTCGACTTAGGTTATCATGGTGATATGAATTTATAATACAAGTCAAAATGAAAGTAGACTACATATCCCATAGAAATGAAGTCAACTTTCTTGACAAGCCACATAGTCATCATGTGCAAAGAAGCCTTAACTTGGTCCTTGGTTGAGTTGCCAAAATATATCAACAAGTGAATATACAAGTGATTGAATTTGTATGAAAAATGTGAAAATAAGAACTACAATTAACCACTCAAACTTGGTAACTATAAAAGAGGTAAATAAATAACAACTTCATATGTCTTCACATGACTATTAGGGGTTTACACATGGTTCAATTTTTTTTCTTCCCATTTCCCTATGGTTCCTTTTCCTAAAACATGTATTTTGGTGGTTTCCAACCACTTGGGAGAAGCAGAGAGAGAAATTGATAGTATTTTTGTACATGTTAGGTAAATTTTTGGTGTTATCAGTGAAAATACACAATGAATTTAAATAAACAACTACATACAAAGTATTAGTATTATCAAAGAAGTATGAATGTATTGAATCCAATAAACCAACAAAATACATGTTGATTTACTTATTTGGAGAAGAAATACAAAATGAAGAAAAAACAACCAAAAAAACATATAAAGAAAGAGAAAGAGGGTCACCCAATCCAACCAATGTTACAAGAAGATATTTCACATTGTCCTAGGATCTTCTTGAACCTTCTAGCCACTAATTGGATCTAAGAACGACTTTTCCATGAATCGATGAACCACATAGAATATCACACAAAATAAACGAGAAACAACCATTAATAAGATGCAATCAACATATTATCATCAAAGACAAAACAACCGACTACCTAGTTAACCAACCCCTCTTGGTGATATCTAACCTAACAACATTATGCCACTACCTCTTAACCCTAGACAAGTAACCATAGAATCAAGTCTAACATGTGAAATGAGGGTAATTGTGATCAACAATCACTAAGACCATTCTAAAAATTAACAAACACTTAGTTACTTTTATTTAACAAGTTCTAAATTATTTTTTTTAAAGAAAAAAGTTGTAATTTATTTTATTTTGATAAGAAACACTGAAATTACATTTAATGCAGTGTATGTTGACACTAAAACCAAAGGGAAAAGTAGTGAAACTATTTCTCTAATACAAACAAAAACTTTATAAAAAGTAGATATCTAAGCTTTATAGCCTATATCTATTATCAACTGAAACTCAATTAGCTCATAAACTACAAATTTCAAACAAAGTCTCAACAAAAAAAACTATAAAGTTGACAAGATAATAACATGGCTAGTATAAAGGAACACACAATATCCATGAAAAAAAAACAACCTAACACTTAGACAAAGATTTGTCTACCAATCAAAATGTCAAGCTCTTACTCACTTGACTTTGTGATCTCTAGTAAGTCTTGTTAGTTTGTGATTCACAAAGTAGTAAATGACATTTTTATGAATTGTTATCTTCAATTCTTGATGAAGTGTTATCCTTACTTATTGATGAGTTGTTAGTATAATAATAAATTATATCTAGAAGTGGTTACATTTATGTGCTATATATTTATAGGCGTTGTCTAAACATTCGACTTTTTGAATTTTTTCATTGGAATCATGTCAAACAGATATTTGTGAAATTACAATTTTCTGTTATTTAAATTGCATTTTTGAATGCATAAATAGATTGAACACCCTGAAAAACCTCTAGAATACTTGAATTACACAGAATCAATCACTCAAATATGGAGTTCCAACAATTTCCTTGATATGAATATATTGTATATTGAGGCTTATGCCTTTTCTGCCATTCTTATGGTGTCTCCTTGCATATCATATTGTTTACTCTATTCTTTAACATGTTATGAGAGCTTCTTATTGTGATCAAATCAAATCCATTGTGAATAGAAATCGACATAGATCAAGATCCATTGTCAAAATCAATCGATTTGTTGAGATCATATCCAAGCTTGAGACCAACTATCGATCCAACCAGACCTCTGTCTTTCCTATTACTGGCATTTATTCATTGGTACGTTAAGCTGGATTTTGATGGATCTATGCTCAGGTTGTCAGCAAAGAAAGACTGGCACATTACCTTGCAAAGTCAAACATTGGATGGTGCAACAAATAATGAGTTCAACATTAAAATCAGTCTCCAGATCAATCCATGTCACAAATATGTAATGATCTGAAATGTATTCAACTTTTCCTCCATCAACGATCCAGGGATCTACAAATAAAAAGATTCCATGAATTGAGTTTAAAGATCAATTTAAAGATCAAATCTGCACAATCCAGGGATCAACAAATACACCAGCGGCTTACTGGTCAATTTAAAGATCAAATCTGCTGAATGGTCGTCGGCTTCGAACTTGGGCCAGCGGTTTACTGGCATCGAGGTGGATTTTCTCCCATGCATCCAGGATATCAAGCAACCATTTGCAGTTGCAAAGCAAGAAGCTACCAGTGTTGAGACCAATCTAGTTTCTACGATTGTAGACAAGATGATGAAATTATTATCTCTACTAAGCATAATTAAAAATGAGGTATACAAATTTTATTTTGCTTAATTTAAACATTAGATTTTTTTGGAGTTTTTACTGATATATTTTAGATAATTTTTACTGAAATCAGACCAAAAAATTGAAATATTTAAACAAGGCCATTTTATTTTACTTAAACAGTTAAGTCCAATAAGGTATACCAATTTTACTTAACAATTTATATCCAAATGCATGAACTAAGGACTGAGGTATTAGTTTTTATAATGAATTCTAACTACAAGTCAAAAGAAGATGAGCGATCCAAGGTTTTTTAATTTTTGAAGAAAGGATGGGTTGTTGAAATTTTGATCATCTTTAAGGTAAAAAGTAAAATAAAAAAAAACATAAAAAAAATTTGATTTTTTTTGGAAAAATCATTGTTGTTTTTAAGAGTTTAGAAATATTATATGAACAAAGGTTATTTTGTATATGATGATGATGGTGGTTAATGTCCACTCACACCAAAATTGATTTATCTGACCTTAAAAAATAAAAGATTACTTGGATTTCTTTAAAATGTTATTTTGATGTTTGAAAAGCATTAATAGAAGGTTCCAAGATCACTAAAGTTTTGAAACTTAGAAGGTTAGGAAGATCGATATTGTGACAAATATTTGGAAATTGGGATCTAATTTGGGTAAAAGCAGGGCATTCTAAGAGAAAGTGCTTTTCATCTTCAACCCTCTTAGTGTCACAAAGTTGACCGGTTCTTTCTTGCCATGGTGTTTTGGGGATTGTCCAACATCCAATTTCACTATGCAAGTCATGAGAATTAGTTCTTATTTTAGAAATGTTGATTCTCTTCTTTATGCTAGTCGAAACAAAGAGATGCTTTTGATCGTCAAGTTTAGGGTTAACCATCTCCTTATAATATCTTAATTTTCTGTTATCCTCTAATTCTTTATCACACCATAGATTCTCCTTAAATTTAGCTTGTACAATATTTTTAATATCATCGATATTTTGCAGAATAACTTCTTTTATTCCTCAATGATTTAGCCAAAACTTGGCATCATTATGCCATCCCCACTTGAGCCATTGGTGATTTTGGCTGGATTCTGAAGCAATTTTGAGGAGCCTCTTGTTATTCATGTCGTTTATCTCATTCTTGTACATTAAATACCTAATCACAGTTGTCCTCTCAATGGAGGAAAGACTCACTTCGATGAGGAGGATAGGATAGGGTGTGTTGCCAGTAATTTTGAGATTATAAGTTATAAAATTCTTTTGGATCTACTCTATCTTTCTCTAGCATTCTCAGGAGACACTGCATCCCCAAACTTCACATCCATACAAGATAACATGAGTGACAAGAGCCTCAAAGAGGAGTTTTTTCTTATCCTATATCCAAAGGTTTTCTAATTTACAATTATTTTCAAGCCCATGATAAGCTTTCCACCCTCCATTTATCATTTTCTCAATGCTATATGTTGTAAGCAAATTGTTGTTGCTTAATTTTATAAAAGGATTTTATGTTTTTCCTTACACAATTGTTGTTTTCAAGAGTTTAGAAATATTATGTGAAAAATATTATTTTGTATATATGTTGTAAACAAATTGTTGTTGCTTAATTTTATAAAAGGATTTTATGTTTTGCCTTTGAGGAATTTTTTTTGTAAGATTTTTGGTTATATATGAATATATCTTCAATATGTATGAGATTCAAAAACAACGAATAAACTCTTATTGAAAGTAGAATTGCTCTTAAGTGCTAAGAGCTAGTTGTATACAATATAATACAAAGATCTTTTTTGGTGGTGGATGTGTCTTAGACTTGTCTCGAAATTGGAATAAGGCGTATTTGATACTCATTTCTAATTTGATAAACAAAATAAGCACATAGATTGAAATAATCACGTGCTTATGAAGTGCATACACTACAATGGTGATTTCAAAATTAATTTTTTTGAAGTCCTCTTAAACTTACCATCTTCATAAATTGGAAAATGATCGTGTGTCATTTCCAAATATTTGACGCAATTGTATTTTAAGTCATTGGATGCAATTACATTGTAAATTCTCAATACTCTTTGGGTCAATAGTTCTTTGAGTCATTGAATTGAGCAATTTGAGTCCATATTTTAAGAGTTCAAAAGGTGGAGTTGCAATAAACAATTGGGGGTTTTCAATTCAAAAATCAATTGTGAAAATTGTCATAAAGACATGCTTGAAATTAAATAAAAAGGTCATTATTTCCATTGTAGTCTTCAAGTGAGTTTCATCAAAACCAAGTCATTGTACCAAAACACTTTGGGGTGAACGATAGTTAGTACCTGACACATTAAGGTTAGAAACAAGTGAAAATGAGTGTGACATAAAAACAAATCAAGTGCAAGCTAGTGAGATATAAAAGAAAGACATGTACAAGCTGGCATGATATAAAAGAAAACGAGCATGACACAATTGATGGCCAGAATCACATAATTGTTTTTTTTGTTATAAACATTGATTGATACAGTGGGAGACACTTCAGTCACAACGCATAAAAGAACTTTGGAAAATGTTCTTTGTTTCTGAGTCATGTAGACAAAGTTGGACGTGTTACAAATTCAATCCAAACTCTTGAATAATGAGTTAAGCACACTAAAGAATCATTAGGAATTAAGAATTATGAATAAGTTCTTGATCTAGGTGGATATCGGTGGCCACCCACCTATTCCAACTAGCTCACATACAAATGTCATCTTGATAGTTTTTTTCTAGCTTTTCAGGTCCTAAACTTCCAGTGCCGTTTTGAGGCCCTAAACAATGTTTTTTGGGCCCACCACAATCACACTATAGACAAAGTCAATGTGTGACGACATAATGTTTAGTCCTTGGATTGACCTTTCCAACAGACTATTGTGCGCCTAAAATGGAGATCGTATGCAAAAGTTACGACCCCGAGAAGTTGATGTACCAACTTACCCCAACGGGGCCCACATGACTTTTGTTGCTTCATCTCCTAGGGTTAGGTTTTTGGATATATAGGGTTTTGGAATTTATGTTTGATGTAAAAAAGGCCTTGTGAGCCTCATTGTACTCATCTTATTGTGAATGAGCGTAGCCATCACATCTCTTCTCAGAGATAAGCTGCCACCATTCTAACAAGCTTGTTTCAATCTACAATTTATAATTTCAGCATATTTCTTATTTAATAGAAGTCAAGTTTTACTATATACTTGTTATTATTCACTGTCTCTATGTTAATATTATAGATCTGTGTTTTCATTTTGTTCCGCTCATAAATCCAGATCAATGGTATCATAGTGGTTTTCTCCTTGTCATTTTTAGTGCATGTCCCCAACGAGGTCAGGGTATATAGAGTTGGGTCTTGAGCTTGTTTCTCTTGAGGACAACTTCTTTTGCACGCCCAAGAAACCTTCCATTGTGGGAGAAAAGAAAAATGACAAGATAGGAGATCTTTTCAAAATGTTGCTCAAGAAATCCATCGAGCGACAGAGGAACGAGATGATGGAAAACTTTGCACAAATCCTTCGATGGCTCCCGACAAGTGACACATCTACCTCAAGCGGAGGTGCCACCCCCTTCAAGGTACATATCAATTTTGATATTCCTATATTTGAAGGTCAAATATATGCAAATGCCATAGATAAATGGTTAAACCTTCTAGAACGGTATTTTTCTGTCCACAACTTTTTCGATAGAGAAAAGATTACATTTGTGCTCCTCAAGGCCATCCCCCATGTCAAATATTTGTGGGAGACTTTCTGTGAGCAAAAGGAAATAGAGGGATCTACATTATATTTAGTTTCACCCACTTTGGGTTCCTTCAGGGATGCTATTAAGGAACAATACTACCCTATTGGAAGTTATGGCAACTTGCATACAAGATGGACCACACTGTGGTAGGAAAGGGACCAAACAACACCATAGTTCACCAATGTATTCCATGATACCTTGCGCACCAATATGGGTATCAAAGACTCTGAGCGACATCTAGTGGTCAAGTACTGCGATAGTTTGTATAGATACATAAAAAAAAAATGGAGTTTTTAGACATTTCGTCCTTGGGCGGCCTATCGTAATGATGTCAAAATCGAGTAGATGCTTAAATAGAAGACACAATAGTTTGGGTCCGCCAACCCCTCATAGAAGAAGTAGAGAAAAGGAGGCCCCAACTCATAGAACAAAGGGCAGAGCAAGTATGGGTAGCCTCAGGACAACCAGTCCAAACTGCAAACAAAGAAGGACAATGGGAAGACAAAGAAATACACTGGGAAATAGTGAAAATTCCATATGATCCCCTGGCATAACATCGGTAAATGCCACTCAAAGGAGTCATTAGTGGCTGAGGTGAAAGACTATGAATCATATGTAGGCTCTGACTTTGAGTCAGAACCAGTAAAAGGACGATGGATCATTAATGCAGAACCTAGTGCCACTGTTGCTACCACTACCAAGGTCCAACCCGATGAACTTGATGAACCAAAAGAAGGTGAGTGCCTCTTTCATTCATATATGTGGGTGAAGGGTGCTATGCTACACTTCATCATTGATAGTGGTAGCTAGAAGAACCTCATATTAGTAGAGGTCATCAAGCAGTTGGCTCTGTCGACATCACCACACTCGTAGTTGTACACCATCGGATGGCTCCGCCAAGGGAGCGGTCTTCACATTAGCCTACAGTGCCGTCTAGCCTATGCCATCGAGCCCTTCAAAGATGAGGTATTGTGCGATGTTTCCCCCTTGAAGTTTGTTATGTTATTTTAGGCCAACCTTATTTATGGAAATGTCATGCTGTATATGAGCCTAGGCCTCGTAGTGTTATTATTTATTTGGACATGAAATTATACAAGATGCCATACGTAGTCCCATCTACTACCATTTCCTTGATCTCTGCCAAGCAATACAAGAAGGTTATCTCTCATACTGAGAAGTTTGTCTTCTTTGTGAATCGTGCTCCGAGTGAGTGGAAGTTTGCAACCACATCCATGGCCTCCACGATAGGTCTCTCCACACATCAGAAGCAAGTGGATAAGGCCGTGGAAGAATACAAAGACATCTTCTCCTCACCCATTGGGGCACCTCTGCACTGTCATTTCAAGCACTCAATCAATTTGACCCTCGACGCACCGCTACCTAATGACAAAGTCTATCGCCACTTTCTATCAGAAAATGAGGAAATCAAGTGCTAGATCTAAGAGATGCTAAAAAAGGGGTGCATCCTCCCAAGATCATCACCTTGTGGAAGCCCATCGAGCTTGTGAAGAATAAATTGTTGGTTGTGGAGCCTGATTATCTTCCTGACTTAGAGGTCTTGTGTTTTTCAACCATATTTATACCCCATGAAGACTTTACACCCCAAAAGTATGTACACTCTTCCATGCGGGGGAGTGCAGAGGGGGGGTACCCCCTCTGCGGAGTCCTGGGGGCCTATCCCTTCGGTTGGGGGGTTTGGGGGTGAAGCCCTCGAAGGAAAAATTGCCTTGTAAAAGTATACTGTAATTTCATTATAAATCTGGACCATTCATTATAATGTCGCAGATCTAACGGTATAAATTATGTTAGGGGTTTTTTCCCTAGAAGGCAACCCTCTTTTATGAGGGAAATGTATTTGCGGCTATGCATGATGGTGAGTATTGTATTCTGAGAGAGGAGACCGTGAGAGAAAGAAGTGGAAGTTACAACGGGTTTTGCTGTAAGTTGTATCCCTTCATTTGCTGGATAATAATAAAGGAAGGACCTGGCAATTTCTCTGGTGGACGTAGCCCACATTGGGTGAACCATGTAAATCTGTGTCTCTCTTGTATTGTGTATCTTCTGTGTTTTGTTTCTGCATTTTTTTTATTTTATTGCTCCGCGGTCCTGTTTTTCTAACAACTAGTATCATAGTGAAAGGTAACCGCAGGAAAAGAGGGTTCCTGGTTCGAGTGGGAGCAATGTCGGAAGATGGAAAGTTTAGGGTTGATAAATTTAACAGCCAAAACTACCAGTTATGGAAGATGCAGATGGAAGATTATTTATATGATAAGGATCTATTCCTACCATTGGGAGGAGTAGCAAAGAAGCCGATGGCCATGAAGGATGAAGAATGGGAGATTATTGACATAAAGGCTCTAGGAACGATACGGTTGATCTTGGCAGCGTCGGTGGATTTCAATATTTCAAAAGAAAAGACAACAAAGGATCTGATGGACGCATTGGCTAAACTGTATGAAAAACCCTCGGCATCCAATAAGGTATTTCTAATGAAGAGATTATTTAATATGAAGATGTTAGAAGGTGGGTCTGTTGTAGATCATTTAAATGAATTTAATACGGTTACTAATCAACTAAGTTCCATAAAAGTGGACTTTGATGATGAGGTTAGGGCTCTTCTAATATTGTGCTCATTGCCAGAAAGACGGAATGGCTTGGTCATGGCTGTAAGTAACTTTGTCTCTGGTTCAAATACNGGAAAAGCACAGGTGAGACATTAGGGAATGCATTTAACATGGAGAACAGGGGAAGCCAAAAGGATAGAGGAAAGGGCTCAGGGAACTGTGGGAATGATAGAAAGGGAAGATCCAAATACAGACTTGGAAAGATAGAGTGCTGGAATTGGGGGAAGAAAGGACATCTGAAGAAAGACTACATATCTCCAAAGAAACAAAGAGATGGACAACAGGAGAGAAATCAGGAAGCAAATGTAACACGTGATGTGTTACAAGATGCTTTGATTCTTTCTGTAGATAATATTTCTGAGTCTTGGGTAGTATATTCATGGGATCCATTTGATGCCACACCCCATAGGAAACATTTTCTAGATTATGTTCAAGGTGATTTTGGACAGGTTCATTTGGGTGATGATGCACCATGCAAAATTGTTAGAATGGGAAAGATAAAAATAAGGCAACGCAATGGAAACCAATGGTTGTTGAAAGAGGTAAGACATGTTCCAGATTTAAGGAAAAATCTAATTTCAACAAGGTAGTTGGCAAGTGAAGGTTGTATATCCATATTTACAGATAAGACGTGGAAGGTCATCAAAGGATCATTGGTGATAGCAAAAGGAGAGAAGGTAGGTACATTGTATTTATGTACTGGTAATACTGACTCTTCTATATCTTTAGCTTCTACATGAGTGGATACAACACTGTGGCATCATAGGATGGGACACATGAGTGAGAAGGGTATGCAGATCCTTCACAAAAGAAATTTGCTTCCAGATATTAAACAAATTGATTTGGACTTCTGTGAGCATTGTGTTTATGGAAAACAAAAGAGAGTCAGATTTCTCAGAGTCGAAAAAGAAAAGAAGAATGAAAGGTTAGAGCTTGCGCATACAGATGTATGGGGACCAACTAAGGTATCATCTCTTGGTGGCTCTCGTTATTATGTTACTTTTATTGATGACACAACTAAAAAAACTTGGGTTTATTGCATTCAACAAAAATCTGATATTTTTGATACTTTTAAGAAATGGAAAGATTTAGTTGAGAATGAGACAGGAAATTTTTTGAAGTGTCTCAGATTAGATAATGGAGGTGAATATTGTAGCAAGGAGTTTGATTATTAATGTTCATACCATGGGATTTGTAGAGAGAAGACAGTTCCAAGAACACCACAAGAAAATGGTGTGTCAGAAAGGATGAACAGGACAATCATGGAGCATGCAAGGAGTATGAGATTGCATGCCGGTTTTCCCTTACAGTTCTGGGCAGATGCTGTAGATACTGCTGTTTACTTAATAAACAAAGGGCCTTCAAGTCTTTGGATGGTAGAATTCCAGAGGAGGAATGGACAGGAAAAAATGTAAACTATTCTTTTTTGAAAACTTTCGGTTGTGAAGCATTTGTCCATATTGATAAAGAAAATATAACAAAGCTTGAGTCTAAATCCAAGAAGTGTACCTTTATTGGATACGATGTTAATGATTTTGGTTATCGCTTATGGGATTATGAAAATAACAAAATCATTAGGAGTAGAGATGTCATATTCAATGAGAAGGTCATGTACAAAGATGAGTTGCAGGGAAAGAAACAAGAAGAAGAAAAACAAGAATACACGGTGCTTGATGAGATCACTGAAAAAAAAATTCCAAAGGAACCTGAAAATCAAAATGTACAACAACAAGAGTATCAGGTACCTCAAACACCTGCAAGTGTTTTTAGAAGATCTACCAGGTTAAGTATACCCCCTGAACGATACTCTCCTTTATTGTATTATTTATTGTTGACTGATTCTGGTGAACCAGAATGTTATGAAGAGGCAATGCAGGTAGACACAAAAAGAAGTGGGAGCAAGGCATGAAAGAGGAAACAGATTCCTTGGAAAATAACCAGACTTGGGACTTGGCTCAGTTTCCTACTGGAAAAAGAGCATTGCATAATAAATGGGTTTACAAGTTGAAGGAAGAAGATGGAGGAGAAAAGCGGTACAAGGCTAGACTTGTTGTAAAGGGGTTTGCACAAAAGAAAGGTATAGATTTTGAAGAAATATTTTCTCCTGTTGTTAAAATGACTTCAATTAGGACTATTTTAAGTCTTGTGGCAGTAGAAGATATTCATCTTGAACAGTTAGATGTAAAAACAACTTTTCTCCATGGGGATTTGGAGGAAGAGATTTATATGCAACAATCATAGGGGTATGAGGTCAAAGGGAAGGAGAATTTGGTATGCAGGTTGAATAAGAGCTTGTATGGCCTAAAGAAAGCTCCAAGGCAGTGGTATTTGAAGTTTGACAGGTTTATGACAGAACAAGGTTATAGTAGATGTCATTCTAATCACTGTGTTTATTTTAAAAGGCTATAAAATGGAAGCTATATTATCTTTCTATTGTATGTAGATGACATGCTTGTTGCAAGGTCTAATATGCATGATATGAATATGCTCAAGAAGAAATTAGTCAATTCATTTGCGATGATAAATTTGGGTGCTACAAAGAAAATCCTTGGCATGAGAATAACAAGAGACAGGAAAAATCGAAAATTGACATTGTCTCAGGGTGAGTACACAGAGAAGGTGTTGGAGAGGTTTAGAATGCAGAATGCAAAACCAATTAGTACACCTTTGGCTAGCCATTTCAAATTAGCTAAGGAAATGTGTCCCAAGACATAGGAGGAGATAGAATGCATGTCCAGGGTCCCTTATTAATCAACAGTTGGCAGCTTGATGTATGCAATGGTTTGCACAAGACCAGATATTGCACATGTAGTGGGATTTGTGAGCAGGTATATGAACAATCCAGGTAAAGAACATTGGGAGGCAGTAAAGTGGATTCTCAGGGATTTGAGAGGTACTACTACTCATTCATTATGTTTTGGAGGTTCAGACACTTTTCTACAGGGATATGTTGATTCATATATGGTAGGTGATAAAGACAACAGGAGGAGCACCACAGGGTATGTTTTTACTATAGGTGGAACAACAATAAGTTGGATTTTGAAACTGCAAAAGGTTGTTGAACTTTCAACAACAGAGGTAGAGTATGTTTCTTCTATAGAGGCTAGTAAAGAGATGATTTGGTTACAAATGTTTATGGACGAATTGGGAAAGAAGCAAAAGAATAGCAGGTTGTACTGTGACAGTGAGAATGCAATTCATCTTGCAAAGAACTCAACCTTCCATTCGAAGACTAAGCATATATAGTTGAGGTACCACTTCATACGATCCGCTTTGGAAGATGGACATTTGAAATTGGAAAAGATACACACTAGCCAAAATCCTGCAGATATGTTAACAAAGGGAGTAACCAGAGAGAAACTGAGTTCTTGCTCAGTTTCAGTTGGTCTTCAAGAATGAATATGAAGATGAGGAATTTTCCAGGTCCAAGAAGGTTCAGAGTCCAACATATACAACAACGGTGTAGTTGTTGAGATCAGTCTCCAAGTGGGAGATTGTTGGTTGTAGAGTCTGATTATCTTCCCAACTCAGAGGTCTTGTGTTTTTTCGCTGTGTTTATACCCCATGAAGAATTTACACCCCAGAAGTATGTACACTCTTCCACGCGGGGGAGTGAAAAGGGGGGGTACCCCCTCTGCGGGGTATGGGGGGCCTATCCTTCCGGTTGGGGGATTCAGGGGCGAAGCCCCCAAAGGAAAAATTGCCTTGTAAAAGTATATTGTAATTTCATTGTAAATCTGGACCGTTCATTTTAAGGTCGCAGATCTAACAGTAGAAATTATGTTAGGGTTTTTTTCCCTAGAAGGCAACCCTCTTTTATGAGGGAAATGTATTTGCGGCTATGAATGATGGTGAATATTGTATTCTGAGAGAGGAGACTGTGAGAGAAAGAAGAGGAAGTTACATCGGGTTTTGCTGTAGGTTGTATCCCTTCATTTGCTAGATAATAATAAAGGAAGGACCTGACAATTTCTCTGGTGGACGTAGCCCACACTGGGTGAACCACGTAAATTTGTGTCTCTCTTGTATTGTGTATCTTCTGTGTTTTGTTTTATTGTATTGCTCCGCGGTCCTGTTTTTCTAACACTCCTCACCCATTGGAGTACCTCTGCACTGTCATTTCAAGCACTCAATCGATATGACCCCCGATGCACCGCTACCTAATGACAAAGTCTATTGCCACTTTCTATCAGAAAATGAGGAAATCAAGTGCCAGATCTAAGAGATGCTGAAAAAGGGGCGCATCCTCCAAAAATCATCACCTTATGGAATCCCAATCGAGCTTGTGCAGAAGAAACATGGGTCCTGGCGACTCTGCATTGATTACTAGGCCCTAAATAAAATCACAGTCAAGAATCAATACCCAATTCCCCGAATTGATGATCTCCTTGACCAACTCAAGGGGGACAAATACTTCAGTAAGATTGATCTGAAGTCTGGCTACCACCAGTTCCCAATAGAGTAGACCAATGTACGGAAGACTACATTCAAGTCCAAAGAAGGTCCTTTTCAATGGTTGGTCACACCCTTTGGCTTGACAAATTCCCCAACATATTTCATGAGGATGATGGACGATATATTACGACCTTTCACCAATTATTTTGTTGTAGTGTATTTGGATGACATCCTCATCTTCAACAAGAATTGGGTGGAACAATTGCATCACATTCAATAGGTTCTGCACACTCTGTGACAACACAAGCTATATGCAAATTTGGAAAAATTCTCCTTCGACATTAACAAGGTTTAGTACCTAGGCTACATTGTTGATGAGCATGGGGTGCATGTGGATCCAGCCAAAATATAGGTCACTTGTGACTGGCCAACCCCGACTACACTCACCAAGCTCCAGAGCTTCTTAGGCATTTCCAATTTCTATTGCAGGTTCATGTTGGGATTCTCCCACATTGCATGGGCCCTTATCCAAGTGACCAGGGGTGGTGTCAAGGAAAAATTTGTGTGCAGACAATCGCAAAAGAAAGCGTTCAATGATTTGAAGCAACACTTGTACTTAGCCTCGGTTCTCTCATTACATGACCTGCAACAGTCATTTGAGATTGAGACAGATGCTTCAAACTATGCTGTGGGTGCAATTCTCACTCAACATGGACATCCCATGGCCTATCATACCGAGACACTATCAGATATTGTCTGTAAGTACCCAACTTAAGACAAAGAAATGTACTGCATTGTACAATATTTCCACCAGTGGAGGCATTACTTTCTTGGGAAGGAGACAATCATCCACACTGATCATAAGCCTCTGCAGTTCATGCAGACACAAGGAAAATTGCAGAATGATCACCATTAGAAGTGGTCCACATACTTGCAGTAGTTCCATCTCAACATCAAGTATAAGACATTGAGCACCAACCGCGTCGCTGACTACCTTAGTCAACCTCCAATTGCTGCACTAACCGCAGTGTTACACTCCTGCTAACATGAGACCTCCTGATGGCCCCAACTCTATGAGTGAGATCCTGACTTCGCTACTACCTACTAGATGCTGGGCACAAACACAACTGTCATTGATTTTCATCTGTAGGACGAGTTGTTGTGCCTTCTGGGCCATCTTTGAGTTCCCTCAAGAGAGTGAGCGAAGATGATTGAGGAAGCTCACTATAGTTGGGTGGCAGGACACTTCGACGTAGAGAAGACAATGGAAGTGTTGCAACAACATTTCTATTGGTCGAAACTCCGACAGGATGTCAACAAGTATATTAGGTCCTGCACTCCCTGTGCCATTTCCAAACCGACCATTAAAAAACAATGCATGTACACCTCTCTACCTACTCCTGATAGGCCCTGGGATTCCATCTCGATGGACTACATGTCATGCCTTCCTTCAACCAAGCAGGGAAATGATTGTGTTTTCATGGTTATTGATTGATTTTCCAAGATGGCGATTATGGTCTCCTGTAAGAAGAGAATCACAACAGAGGGCACTGCCAAGCTCTTTTTCTTAACAAGTGTGGTTACATTTTGGGATACCACAAACCGTCATCTCTTATCAGGACAACCAATTCCTCAACACATTCTAGTCGAGCCTCGGGTCACGACTGGACACCAAGCTCACCAAATCCATGACCTTCCACCCCAAACAGATGGCCAAACCGAGGTTGTCAACATGATGATCATGAATATTTTGCGCATGTACAATTCCAAGTATCCATGCACATGGGATGAGAGTCTTCCCTATGTTCAACGCAGTTACAACAAAGCCATACATAGATCAACCAGCGAGAACCCCTTTCAGGTGGGGTTGGGATTTCAACCATTGGGTCCCATGGATGTTGCACTACCCCTTGCATCCACATAAGAATAGTCATCCCATGCACAAACTGAAGTCGAAAAATCCACCTGGTTCATTGAATGAATCCAACACATCTACCAACAGGTTCAGGATATTTTGCAGAAGTATGATGCTAATCACAAGCAACACCATGATCAACATCGGGTGCCACACAAGTTTAAGGTGGGAGATAAATTTTGGTTGCATTTGTAGAAAGAACACCTTACATGAACCCATCGGAAGCTTCATCCACTTCGCTATGGACCTTATACCATCACCAAGGTTGTGGGTGAAAATTCTTTTAATCTCAACATTCCCCCCTTCTTTGGATTGCACCCAGTGTTTAATGTGGACCTCCTTCGAACATACTTTCCACCATTAATGGACACCTCTGAGGTAGCATAATAGTTGACACCAAAAAATCTCAACCCTGACTGCATGGAACATGCATCCACTGATAAGATCGTGGACACACAGGTCAAGGGCACTCACCAACATAATTTTTGTCTTTATTGTGTTGTCAAAGTAGGGAAACTTCTGCACCTAGGCAAGTGGCTTACTCGGGGCCAAATTCAACAAAAATATCTTCATATGATGGGGGAAATCAACGTAATGGAGAGCATTTCTTCCTAAGGGGGGAGGATTGATCCAAATGGATATTGGTGGCCACCCACCTATTCCATATGACTCACATACAAATGTCATATTGGTAGTTTCAATTTTCATCTTGGCGTTTTTTTTCTAGCTTTTCGGGTCCTAAACTTCCAAGGCCGTTTTGAGGCCCTAAATAACATTTTTTTGGGCCCGCCATAGTCACACTATAAACAAAGTTAGAGTGTGATGGAATAATGTGTATTCCTCATATATACCTTTCCAACGGGATATCGTGCGCCTAAAATGTAGATCATATGCAAAAGTTACGACCCCGAGAAGTTGATGTACCAACTTACCCCAATGAGGCCCACATGAATTTTGACTCTTCATCTCTTAGGGTTAAGTTTTTGGATGTCTAGGGTTTTGGAATTCATGTTTGATGTAAAAAAGGCCTTGGGAGCCTAATTCTACTCATCTTCTTGCGAATGAGCGTAGCTGTCACATCTCTTCTTAGAGATAAGATGCCACCATTCTAGCAAGCTTGTTTCAGTCTGCATTTTATAGTTTCATCATATTTTTTATTTAATAGAAGTCAACTTTTACCGTATCTCTGTTATTATTCAATGTGTCTCTATGTTAATATTATAGATCTGTGTTTTCATTTCGTTTCGCTCATAAATCCGGATCGGTCCTTGTTCAGAATAATCCTTGTTTGAAATTGATATTCCTCAATATGTAGATTATTAGAGGAAACAAAGTACAACAATTTATAAACAATTTTGTAATCAATCCACTATAAATAATTGTATTAGAACTTGGGAAGAGTTAAAATTCAAAAGGAACATAGAAGGATTATGATATGAAAAATATCTCAATTTTCGTATTCTAGACTACCCCAAACTAGTTCAATTTGTGAGTGTTGAAGATTTGAGGGGAAAAAGTTGAAATGTTCAAGAAGTTGATAATGTTGTTGATAAAGTTGATGTAAATTGATGAAATTCTTGATGATTTCTAGCACTATCATCGAGTTGGCCATATCGAGACAAATTTATTTGATCTCCATCCTTGTCTTCATTATGGGAAGACAAATCATCTTTTAGAAAAATATCGAAATAATAAGAAGGTTAATAAACAAATGGTTCATTATGGTTGGATGAGCTCTTGACAATGACATTTAGAAGAAAATATTTTGGATAAGTCTCACCGTTGAGTTCAAACACAGGAAAATACATATTTGAATGGAGAAGTTACACAAGTAGATGACTTCGAATCAATTGTTACAAATGAAAATTTTGGGCATGATTGGAGCCCAATTCTAAAAATTGAAAATTGATTCCATGACTCCAAAATGGTTCTCTCTTGCACCTTAATAAGGGGAATTAACTAAATAAGTGAAAACAATACTCTCTTACACCTTAAAGGGGAATACATTTATAAAGAGAAAATGGAACTCTCTTGCACCTTAAAGGGGTAAAATACATTTAAAAAGTGAAAATGGCTAGTGGTCAACCAAAACCACCACATACATTGCTGAAGTGAAAAAGGTTAGTGGTCAACCAAAACTACCATATATAGTGATGAATTGGTTCTAGGTAACTCACATGAAATCCCATGATGTTTCACTTT
This sequence comes from Picea mariana, assembly GCA_032191745.1. NCBI lineage: Eukaryota > Viridiplantae > Streptophyta > Pinopsida > Pinales > Pinaceae > Picea > Picea mariana. Next base: position 23,990 of record JASDQU010014086.1, read on the forward strand.
TAAGTTGATAAAGGGGGGAATACTGATGATGATTGCCATACTTCAAGCTTCGACAACAACAAACAAAATGACAAAAGAGTGTGATGACGACAACAACAACAACAACAACAACAACAACAACAACAACAACAACAACAACAACAACAACAACATTGAAAATATTTCATCACTTGTGATAAATTACTACTTTGGGCACTTTGAGGTTTATACCACTTGTTGTCTTTTTATGTGACATATATTGATTGTTCAAGTTTTATCTCAACATCATGATTGATTCAATATTTGAGTAGTTCTAGCAGAACAACCGGTTTACCAGTCATCAATTATTTGACAAAACTATGGTTCAATATCTTGTAGTTGGTTCACACACATGATACAAGATTGGGATGTTTATTGACACTATTTGTGTGTCATTTTCAGAGACTAGTATTGTGCACACTTTGTTCACCTAGATGGTCATTAGACCTAACATTGTTGTTTGGCATTTGATTGGGTTGCTAGGGATTTTTAGGGTTGTGTTAGAATTGAAGTTGATTCATTTCCCATGATTCAGTCTCATCATTTATTGGAGTTCACATTAGTGGAAAATTACAGACATTGTGGCTCACATGTTTAAGCAATGGGATTTTCTAGATGACATGAGTTTTCAACATCCAGAGTGGACTATTTTTTAGGCAGATCCTCATCGAATCTCTACTCAAGAGTTTCAAATTGAAGAATTAGATATGTTACCGATTTATGCACTAGTTCATGTTGCCTTGTTGGTATAATTGACCAGACTTATGATTAGAGGGCATATTGTTAGTTTGTGAGTCTCTTCACAATCACAAAGTTCTAGATCGTATATTTCTTATTTTTTATCCTTATCTCTTGATGATGTGTTACCCTTATCCATTGATGAGTTGTCAGTGTGAAAGAAAATATAGATCTAGAGGTGGTTACATCCATGCACTATATATTTATATCCTTGGTATGGATATGTTGTGTGTTAAGGCTTATCCCTTTTCCACCATTCTTCTTGTGTCTCCTTGGATTGTTGATTCAAATGTAGGAATTCCTAGAAAGCTTTTGATTGTTGCCTTTCCAAAATTCAACTGTTGATTGATATCACCATGAATATGACCGAGTTTGGCTAGCATTAGGTTGGATTCTATATGATAAAGAATAAGGAATTATCATAAATTTTTCCTAGTAAACCTAAGCTTGATGGCATTATGAATAATATGGTTGCATGATTACAACTATCCTTTTCTCAAACCCACAATCTAATAATTCCAAACACCTTTATTCGCCTATAGAGAATAATCACTTGAGAGTTTTGAGATGTTTAAGCACATGCTATATATATATATATATATATATATATATTTTGATATTTGTTTTCTCCCTTGATTGTTTGGTTTGATTGATGGTTTCCTTGTCGTGTATTGCTTACAAATGACTATCGACTATTTATTTTTATGTTGAGAATTGATAGTATGCTTGAGACTTTGTATTGAGCCAAGTCTCACCTTATGTTTCAATTCTCACCATAAAAAAAAAAATTAGGTGAGAGAATCGTGTTATTTGGGCCACATTGCTCAACAAACTCAGGTCATTATCCCACTTCTTCCTTTCTTTGAGTCTCATTAGAAAATGGTTTTGTATACTTATTATTTTCTACTTTCCATTCTTCAATTTGTCCCTGATGTGAAAGTGAACCTTATATTATAGTAAAATATACCTCCCCTCACCCACCTTGGTCACTTGAAATAGTAAAGATTTTATCAATTATTCTTGCCTACCACATAGGTGATCCCATTGTTCAACATGCCTTGTAAAGAATTTCCTCTTTGAATCCAAGAATATTGACCCAAAAATATATTTTGGGTCCAACATGGTATTTTACTTTGTCCACCATTGCAATATAGTCGGAGAGTTGCTTCGATCGACCTTTCAAAGACCAATTTTAGATAGGAATACAATAGAGTCATTGTCATTGTGGTTCCCGCCCCATCAAAGAGTATTAGAGGGACATAATGAATGGTTATTTCATGTGTATAATGAATAATTAGAGACTAGAATAATATCAATTTTCATCATCAGTTCACTGGGACTTGGTTGAAGTGGGATACCATGTTTTGGTTTCCTACTAGTTAGGTCTCACACATCAAGTTTGGGTCAATATTGCTAATTAATTTTCGAATTAATAGTTTTCCCTAACACATTATCACCATCCTTCAATGATCATGATAACCATTGAGGCCACAATGCCCAATTGTATGTTGTTGGCACACAATTGGATCCAATTCGACCTTGTTTGGCTCAATTCAGGATCCCAATATTTTGTCTTTAGGAAGGCCATATTCAACTTAATTTTTAGTTATAAAACCTTCCTATATTATCAAACTACATGTATAGGTTGATCATCTAAGATTTTGTCCAAAGTGAATACAATTTACAAAATTTTCAACATTGACCCCTTTCATTGGTCACTATGTGGGATCCATGTAAGATAGATCTTGCATAGATAATAAAAGAGATTTTGTAGAATTTTTAGAAAATCCAATGATTGTACCCTATATTTATTAGGGCAATATTTACAATGAGATCTCAATTTCTCAATTCCAGGTTGATATGCCCAATTGAAAAAGTGCTCAAGTTGCACATCTCCTAGGGGCCAAAATTCCCTTTTGTGACTTTGGTGATCATATTTCATTCCGAATTAGACCTAGAAAGAGAAAAAAACATTGTAGTGATGTATATTTGTCTAATAAATTTCCAATGATGTATCATGTTCCTAGTTTCAACCCTCAATTGTTGAAAACGATTTTTTCACAAAATCATGGTTAGTTTTAGGGCCACAAATTAGTGGCAGAGGTTAAGAGTTTAAAAGGTACTATTATTGGACACAAAAAAAACAATTTAGAGTTTATGGGATATATCCCTCCTTAATATATTTTAAAAAACATATCATTTACTCATTGCAATCTTGAATGAATCATTTATATCCTTCACAAGTCTCTAAACCAGTTTTGAGGGTGGGATATATGCAACGTTTGGGTAGGTAAATTAGTTTTTAACAATGAGGAACCAATTTTTTGTGTTGATGGCATCAAAGTACTCATCGTTAACTTTAGAAATATGCCTTTATTGTTTTATTCTGACACTGTATGGAAAAATGGAAATGTTTGAAAGATAGGGTATTTATAATCCCTAATGATAAACTAGTGTTTATAATCATATGTTCTTAGTAAAAAATGGGGCCCTTACCAATGTTAAATCATATTTCTGGTTGGAATTTTTAATAATGCTTCTTGATATCTTTCCAACAATGTTCACCATGTTTCATTCCATATTCCTATGGTCTTGGTCTGATCTCAAGAATTATAGGGGAAAAATAATTAAAATTTTGGACCAAGGTGCATTAAATTCTTGTCATGGCATGAATTTCAATGAAATAAAATGAAAAAGGTTTTAGTAAAAAGGGAGGTTGAGACCATATTTTTGGAGACTCTCTACTAGTTATCCAATGGCTACAAAAGTAAGAAACACTTATAAATTTCACGTTATTTAATGCAAGTTTGTAGAAGGGAAAACAAAATATGGAATCTCGTTGATGGCTAAAAGGTTTGGGAAGATCATAGGAAATCCTAAACTCTTTTCTTGTATTGGTAGTTGGATTGGGTGCCACTCTTTATCCTTATTTGTATGCTTATTTTTGTTTATTTCTCTTATTTTGTATTTCTACCTTGGATAGGTAAATCAACAAGTCTCTTATTGGTTTATTAGATTCATGACAACCATGCTTCTTTTCTCCGTGATTTTAATACTTGTGTGTAGTTTTTCCTTTAGATTCATTGCATATTTTTACTTATAATACTAAAAATTTGCTAACTCATGCAAGTAAACTATTGGTTTCCCTCTTTGCTTCTCCCAAGCGCTTGGGAACCACCCAAAGACTTGTTGTAGGAAATGCAACTAGTAGAGCAACGGACAAAAAACTTCCAAATAACCATGCCAATAATCACTTCACAACTAAGTAAAAACATATTGATTTGTTCTTTATTTACCTATTTTATAGTTTCCAAGTTGCAATGGTTAATTTTAATTCTTGTTTTCTCACTTTTAACATAAATTCAATCACTTATATATTCACTTGTTAATATATTTCAACCACCTAACCTAGGACCAAGTTAAGGATTATTTGCACATGGTAACTTGACTTCATTTTTTTGGGCTTTATAGTATAGTTTCATTCTTACTTTTATCATAAATTCATGGTACCATGATAACTCAAGTTGAAGGGAAAAAGGTGCATAACACAATTACGACTAGGTGATGGTTGGGCCTCTTTTACATCACACCCGTTTGGGTAAAAAAAAAGTTTAGTAGGGATGGTTGATCAATATGTTTGAATTTAGTGTTTTGATGAACACTTTTTTTTCATCTTGTTTCCCCTAAAGGGGCTTGTGCAAAAATCAAACAAAATTTTACTTTAAAAAAAACCAAGAAAATGTGGGGAAAATCCCTAGAAATGCATTATTTCAGTTCTAGTTTATTTTACATTAACACTTACTTAGATTTCATTTTTGTAAACCATGGGACACAATTGTGCAAATATCTTGTTTTTATTTTAAGCATTTTCGTTTAACATATATTATGATTCATAGTGAGGGAATCCTAGTCAGGCCCCCCTTTTAAACGAGATTTTCCTTAGTAGCAAAAGATTGAGAAAATCATTGGAATTTATTAGGCGTTAGTTTTAAGTAATTATTAACTTAGCCTCGATAGGAATACTATTGTGTTTGGGCCATTCTAACTAAATTCCCTTGGGGGAGCCTATAGTTCTTCCTTTTTGTAGGTATCCTTCTTCCATTGAGGCAATTTTAAGAGCTCGAAAGCACTAGTGGCGAGAAGGGCCTAACCCTCGTTTTTTGAACTGCATGGGATACTCTTTACTTTCATCCCTTTGACTACTAAAAATGAAAAATCACTAGCTTATTCTTTTTATACCAAGTGATAATGTAATGCCATGAGATAAAAGTTATGAGACTACTTGGTGTTGACCCAAAATTTGGCCTTATTGATTTAAAAGTCTGCAAAAAGTTGCAAATCTTCGAACAAAATATTGTCTCATTATCTTACCTAATTATTATTTATATAAATACAAAAGTAGGCAGGGGTCCCATAAAAGCAACCTTTTTGAATAATTTATATTACTCATGTTATAATTTGTTTGTTACATTGGACAAATGATGCGTTATCTCCTTGACCTAGTTAACAAGATGATAAGATATGAATGTTGCAGTGAAGCTCTTTTCATGGTTTGCAAGTGATAACACATGCTTTCAAAATGAAAAAGCCTTGTTCCATGGTTCACATAAAAAGCATACAATGGATGCAAGTTGAACTCACTATATATCAAAGGAATAGTTGAGTTTATTCATTTGAAGACAAGGTTACATCAAGTTAAAAATCTTACAAAAAAAGTTTTAAAGATATATGATATAGTTTTATGCTCATGAGATAAAACATCAACGTAACGTATGAGATTGACCTTTGAAGTTTGAGAACCATACGATATAAAACACATTATAATTATATATATATTTTAATAAATGTTATAAAACACATTATATATATATTTTTATAAATGTGTGAGAATGATAATAATGGAGGCGTTGAGAAGGTATACGTTGGAGGCTACAATTGCGATCATATTTAAAACTATTTGATGTGAGAACAATAGTCATAGAATGCAAAATCCCATACCATAAAACAAATATGGAAATGTGTGTTGGAATTAATGAGAGAGGGGCGTATCAATTTCAATGTTTGTTGGACGATTCACTTAGCAATAGAAACAGTGAAGCTCGAAGTTACCAGTGTCTAGACAATAAAACTCGATGTGAATTTGTGAGAAGTGGATGTGTTCTAAATAATTCAAGAAGGGATAAAATGAATTGGATGCATTGAGATCAGAAACACAACGAAATTAGGTTAGGTTTTTTTGGTGCTTAGAAACAAGGTATTTTTTTACTCTGTTCTTGTTATAGGTAGATAGGTTGTTATGAAATCTTCAATTTTTTTAACTCAACTTTTGAATGGATTATTTCATTATTCTTTTGCTAGTTTCATAATATCCAAATGGTGATTTGATTGCTAGTTTCATAATATCCAAATGGTGATTTGATGTAAAATCATGACATTCACCCACTCATAATAACTCTTTTTATTTTCAAACAAATCCTTCAACTTCATATATTACATTTTCTGCATACCTGGAATAGGATATGGCACATCATTTTCTTTTAAAAAAATTCTATCATACAAAGTTTATATTTTGCAAAAAAAAATATTATATTGGTTATTGGCATTTGGGGTATTCTTTCCATCATCCTCCATTGTCATGTTTGTTATTAACCAAATAAGATTTTTATGAATAAAAAAATATATATTAGATGTAAAAGCAACAATCATTACAAGCCCGTGTGACATATAAAATATGATTGATTAGCATGCATTTTTCAAGCTCAAATGCGCCCATCCAAACTCTTCATGCCTATACCATATGTCATCAATCGCCATGTTAATAAATTTTAGGTGAAGTAGATTCCTTTTTATTTACATGCAATGAATAGTAAGTGTTTACCTGAATGTTTATAAAATGGAAATAATGTTGTTGTATTCGTATTGCTAGATAAAATTCTTTAGCAGAGGTTCACGTGGATCTAGAAGAGGATAGGGAAGACGACCTAATGTTATCTGGAAAGAAGGGAGGAACAAGAGAAAAAGGTTTTATGTTCACTTTGATGCAAACTATGATGGATTTAACCAACTGGTACAAATGGAGAATCTTTTCTTGGGTGGACAACAAGCTTTACATCAATCATTCATCCATGCTAATGCCCATTTACAATCCTATCCCAGCATAAAACATTCCTTTGCATCCTCAACCAAATCCTGTCAATCATGGGTGGGGGGAAAATCCAAATAGACTTGCCTCTGGAATTGAAAGTTGGCCCAACAATCATAAAAACAAACCCAAGCTAATCATTGCCCCTATTGTTACTTTTTCCAATTAATTCACTCAAAAACAACTATGCATTGAAATCAATTATTCTTCACAGAATATATACCAATAGATGAAAAAGTAAAGAAACCTATGGATAAATACTCTAGTACCAAGTCTTCAAAGTTTGTTTTTGCTCACTCCACAACAAACACTAAGGAGTTACAAGGAGATAGTAGGAAGGAGATTTCACATGTGGACATGTTTCCAAAATAATCTTAGTATTGATGTTTTTATGTTTATGATTTGTTTGATGATATGTGCTTGATTTTGACTGGATTTGACATTTAAAATTTTGAATTAAAATTTATTATGCTTATGACACTTATGAGGAATAGGTTATATATATTAAGTTTATTTTGATATATGGAGGGACAAGGTTACAATAATATATCTCGATGGTTTTCATATATGCTATGGTCATGATGTGTATATGGTTTTATATTAGTTTTTTCGAGAATATTAATAGGAGTTACAAGAGGTACATGAAATGATGGGAGACATAAGTTTTTAATAAGTTTAGTGGGACCCCTGCCTATCTTACATAAAGTCACTAATATAATCCCAAAGTTACTTTATTAATTTAAGTTTCATTGATCCTATTTCTCCTCCATTTCTTGTAAATATTCTGTTGAAATGATGTTATCATTAATGCCAAAGGAAGACTAATAGTTGTCAATGATAGGGGGAGATCATTGTTAAGATGTGTTGTGCTGACGAGTCAGGTCCAAGGATTAGACCAGAACCTGTAAGAACCAGAACCAGTAACACAAAACCATGGATGGATAGAGGAATGAAGATGAGCGGTAGGAGATTGTGTGCAGATCCTTGCCACGAATTTGAACCAGATTAAAGTTGCTAAAGCGAAGAATAATTAGCCATTTGTTGCATGGGTAAACCGGAACCAACCAGAGTCAAATTGGGCATGCATAGAATTCTACAAATTAAGTGAATGGATGGTTTATATTTAATCGTGGCAAAGATTTCATAAAATCGACAACCTAGATCATATCATTGGGGCTTGCCATATCGATGACTCCAAATCCAATTCCTTTTGGTCCCAACGACAATGAAAGCTAAGGAAAGGTTCAATAAATCAACGGTCAAGATTGACCAGAAGAGAGGATTGACGATGGATTCATAAAGGGAACACCGAAGAAATTGTATGGTCGGGGCTTTCCAAACTGGAGACTCAACCTCCACTTAGGGATTGTTGATGACAATGAGAGTTCCATGAAGAATAATCAAGTGCAACGACAACTGTAGATCCATCATAGGGTCTAACTCAACCCTTGGATCTATGATGACTTATTTCATGGAGGAAAGGTTATGTCATGATGATGTAATGTGACAACTAGTAGATAAGATGATGAAGATGCCAATGTGGCAACCAACGTGTCCCGAGGAGTGACACTTGCCAGTCCTTGGTTCTTGGGTGTTTGAGTGCGGGCCTAGATAAGCTTGAAACTATTCAATCGTTGATCTAGGTAGCCAGTAGATATCAAACGTTTGTTGACGAAACAACATTGAAGTGAAATCTGCAATAAACATACATCGATGATGATGATATCTTAAGCACATGGTCATATGAAGAGTTATCAAGACCAAAAGTTTCGTCAAGCCTGATATATCACCAGAACAGTTTAACCATGTGTGGTTGCCCTTGATAAAATCAATACCGACGATACCGCTTAGCTCTTGGTCAAGGTGCTTGTCTTAATCATAATGGATGGTCATTAAAGGTGTCAACATGGCAACCATATTGTCCCAAGGTGACATGTGTCAAAGTATGATTGAGCAAACGATGATGACTAGTACACCAAGAGCCAGTGATAGCCGTTGATCAAAGAATGAATGATGCAATGAAAACCGTAGATCATCATGGGTCCCACCTAACCATATCACGAGTATTGAAGGTTCAAGAGATATCTGTTATGCAGGATGAAGGAGGGATTCAATTTGCACCATTAATTTAAGAATCCGAGGACCGTAGGATCAATTGGAACGTATCATCAAAGAAGTAATGATCATAGTGAACCATGCTAACAATAGATACAATGATGATGATGATAACGAGGAGAAATATAGACTGTAGATTGACGAACTGGAGAAATACAATCTCAATCGTGGATCTTTGTGGGTCCCACCTAATCATTTAACGAGGAAATAAAAGGGTAGGTGTTAGCCATTGGTTAACTCAAGGCATGAATGAAATCAATGCCTTTGAATCTACTTAATGAGAACCATTGGATTCGTTGAAACATATCGTCGACCCTAGATCCATCGGAACTAAAGTTGACACCCATGCATTTGTTATCCCAACGATGACGATTGTCAACCCTGGTGGTAAGGAGAGAATAGATAAACGATCATGATCTATCCAAGGAAAGATCCAATGAATGCTATGCACCAAAGTGTTATTGAGCATGCTCGGTACCTTGATGATCCCAATACCAAGGAAACAATCAACATAGGAGATTGATTGGTGATCTAAATCAGACGGTTGTTGTGCGTCAAGGATATTTAGTGTGTTTTTCTAGATAGAGAAAAAATTGATGATCACGATTTTTTCAAGGATCAGATCAGACGACTCTTGAGAATAAAGGGCTTGTGTAAGGAATTTCATGCAACAAAAGGAAGTTAAAGACCGATTTTCATGGAGGATTTTGTACCCTAATTTAAAGGAGAATCGATGGACCTGCAGTCAACTTGTTGAATATGATTTGGTTGAGAACAAATGCTTGGTGTATGAGTTCGAATAGATATAATGATGCCAAGATTGTGTTGGTGGTAGAATTGGGTGATGGATGCGTGATGCGTAAAGAGTGCAGTGCGTGGAAGCAGAAGTATGAAGAGAAGAGGCTCTGAGGCTCGTAAGAGAATGGAAGAAAGGAATTTTTGAATTTCTCAGGGTGGAAGGGTGGATCTCGTGAGAGGATTGAAGTCCTAATTTTAAGTTAGTGCTTACATTGAAGGTTGGTGCCTTCTTTATAAACAAGTGGGTGCTTTCAGTGCAAGTTAGTACCTGCAATTCTACAAGTTGGTGCTTGTAGCAAATATTGGTGTCCTTGGCAGATTGTTGTCTGCAATTATCAAGTGGGTGCTTGTTATGATAGGTTGGTGCCTCCAGTCTTGTAAGTTGGAGCTTGCATCAGGGATGTGTGTCCCTCTTAGGTTGGAGTATGATATTGTAATAATTTAATTATAAAGGAAACATCTTTTGTGGTTTTCTCCCTTTTAAGGGTTTCCACGTTACATCTTGTGTACTGTGTTTATCTTATGATAATGAATGTGATGTTCTATTTCTGGTTAATTGTTTCATACTAATATTCAATGTTAATAATTGGTAAAAAATGAAAAATTCTGTTAGATATTGATTCACCGCCCCCTCTCAGTATCTCCGTGCATTCCAACAATTGGTATCAAAGTAGGTTCCTTCAGAAACAGTCTAACTACTGGAAGGTAGATCTCTTTGGCATAGATGGACAACTAGGAAAGAACTTCCAAAAACAAGTCTCCATTCTTTGATGGATCAAATTATGCATTATGGAGCATCAAAATGAAAGTATACCTACAATCAATGGGATATGATGTTTGGAAGTCAATAAAAAATGGCTACACCGTCCTTGAAATCCAACTCTATGATGTAGCTTCTAAAAGGCTTAGTGAAAATAACTCCAAAGACATGAATGCTATTCTAGATGGATTGGCAAGTTCAAAATTTACAAAGGTCATGCACTGTGGATCAACAAAGGAAATTTGGGACAAGTTGCAAAATACACATGAAGGGAATGTTAAAGTCAAGAAGGAAAAACTACAAACTCATAGGAGTCGATTTGAAAACCTAAAAATGAAAGAAGAAGAATACATAACATCCTATTTCTTTGTGTTGATGAGATTATTAACACTATCGAAGGACTGGGGGAAACCATGGATGAAAAAATTGTTGTACAAAATGTTCTTAGGACACTTCCATCAACATTTGATCCTAAGATATCTTCCATTGAGGAAATAAAAGACTTAGACAATCTAACAATGGATGAATTACATGGAATCCTTATAGCCTATGAAATGAGAATTGTGCATAAAAAACCATCAAAGCATGTGGAAAATTTCAAAGTATCAAAAGGGATAAGATCAAAAGGACACCAAGCGCATGAATCCTTTAAAGAGGAGTCCGATGTAAAAGAAAAAAACTTCGTCAGGAGGCTCAAGAAAGGAACTAACGAATATAAAGGTAATCTCCCTTTCAAGTTTTTTGATTGTGGTAGAGTAGGACATTTAGCCGCTAAGTGTCCATTCAAAAGGGACTCTAATTTTAAGAATAACAAAGATCATTATGTAGGAAAAAAAAATTAAGAGGAAAGTCAGAACTACAAGAAAAAGAAAAATATGTATGCCAATGACGAAGGAAGCTGCTCTGATGAAGAAGACAACAAACTAGAAGATGTTTTATTCATGGCCATCAATAAACTCTCTAATGATGAAATCTGAAACCATGAAAACCATGACGAGGAAGGAGAGATTAGTCTTGAAGGTGCACTAATATGTGCTCTAAGTGAACTGAAAAAAATCAAAAAGAAAAATGAGTCTCTCAAGTAACAATTGAGAAAATAAAAAGGAGAACAACATGAACCAAATGGTGAAACTAATATTATTGGTCTAAAAAGACAATTAGAGGAGGAAAAAAGAATTGAAGAAATCTTAGCAAATAAAATCCAAGAAATGGAGGATATCTGTCATAAAAGAGAACTTGAAATTTTCTGCCTAAGAACAGAGTTGGATAAGACAATTGCACAATTGAACACAAATATGAAGTTGAAAAGAGTTCAACAGTCCTAGAAAATATTCTAAATGTCCAAAGGTCACCATTTGACTGAATTGGTCTTGGCTATGATGAAAACCAAAAAATTGATGATTATGAAATACTAAAAGGAGGGGAGAAGACACAAAGCTATGAAAATATGCTTAGGAGTTCAAATCACAGTGGAAACACTATATAAAGTAAAGCATATAACCAACAGTAAAAGGAAAATCTGCATAAGGTCACTCCTTTTCATAACAGAGTTGAATTTGAAATAGGTAGCCCATCCAGAAGACCGCTCACCACTAGAAATGTTTTCAAGGATGATATGAGAAACATAACATCATAAAGTTTTACAAACATAAATGCTCCTCCAAGAAGACCTCCTACAACAAGGTATGAAAATATGTTTCTTGGTAATTGTTTCTCTTGTCTTAGTTTTGGACATAAAGCCAACAAATACATGGAAAACAGAAGATACAATTATCTGAAAAGTAGAGATATGTACAAGACTACCAGAAACGGCTATATAAGAAACACAATAACTTAGGAGTTTGTAGACAAAAAATATAATACTTTTTCTCCACTTATGAACTTCAATGTTGAATGTTACAACTGTAACAACTTTGGTCACAAATCTTATGATTTCAGAAGCATATTGGAATTCACAGGACAAAACATAAAAGAGAAATCTTATCTAAGCACGAAGAAGAAAATACAAGAGTATGGAAGAAAAAACTAAATCAATAAAAAGGATAAGAGAACAATATAGCTCTACATGCTCAAAACAACACAAGCCAATAATATATTGACAGTGGATGCTCCAAGCACATGACATGAGATTAAAACAAATTCCTAACTCTTAAGAAGACTAAAGGAGGCAATGCAATGTTTGGAAATAATAATTCTGCCAAAATAATTGGAAAAGGAACAATAAATTTTGGAAGTAAGAAAGCCAAAGCATAAGATGTATTGCTGATTGAAGATATGAAACACAATCTTCTCAGTGTTATTCAAATATGTGATCAAGGGCACACTCTTATTTTTTACCCTCAAAAGTGTGAAATAAGAAGTGAAAAATATGGTAGAATGGTTGGTATAACTATCATGACTCCTAATAACATATACGTTTTAGATGAAGTGAAAGGAGAGAGGTGTTGCATGGGAAAATAGATTAAAGATGGATTTGGCATAGGAGAATAGGACACATAAACTTTGACAATATGGTAAAAAACAACAAGAAGCAGGCAGTAAGGGATATTCCCTTAATTGTAAAACCCTCAAATCCCATTTGCAAACATTTCCAACATGGAAGGAAGACCAAAGTCTCATTCAAAAAAAAAGGAGCATTCAACTTCAAAGCCTTTGCAACTCATTCATATTGATCTCTATGGACCAACCATAACCAAAATATTGCAAGGTGAGAACTACTTTATGCTACTTATATATGACTACACTAGAATAACATGGGTTTCCTTTTTAAAGAATAAATCATAAGCAATTAATAGATTTAAGGTGTTTAAAGAACTAATCGAAAATGAAACTGAACTTAAAATCAAGTGCTTACGATCAAATAATGGAGGTGAGTTTACTTTAGATGAAATTGAGAAATTTTGTGATATGCATGGAATCAAATGACAATTTTTGGTAGACATGACACCACAACAAAATGGTGTGGCAGAAAGAAAAAAACAGGACCATGCAAGAAATGACAAGAACTATGTTAAATGACTCCAAACTATCAGATATTTTTGGAGAGATGCGCTACATACTGTTGTTCATATTATAAACAAATGTTTTCTTAGAACAAATCGTGATAAGACATCATATGAACTATGGAAATGTAGACTTGCAACAATTAATTATCTTAATTTAGTATTTGGGAGTAAATGTTACATAAAGAGAAGTGAAGAGAATTTGGGTAAATTCAACTCCAGAACAGATGAAGGAATATTTCTAGGTTACTCATCTGACAATAAATCCTATAGATGCTACAATCTAAGGTTGAAAAATATAGTAATGAGTGCAAATTTGAAAGTGGATGATGAAAAATCACAACTCACAAACCATATTTCAAAATAAGCAAAATACAAAGAGGAAAATGAAATTCAACAAGAAGAACAACATGAAGAGGAACAAGAAAAAGAGGAAGAATAAGAGGAAGAACAACAACAAGAAGAAAAACAAGAAGATAAGGATAAAAAAACACAAGAGGAAGATGACCCAAAAATATAGGACACAAAAACTCCTTCAAGGTATGTTGGCACAGAGGTAGACCCAGGGTTCAACTCCAAGAGTGCACCAAAAATCCCTAACTACTGGCGCTTTCAACTACACCTGCAAAGCATATGCAGTCTCACTCGAAGAAACTATGGGGGGGTTGCAGGACAAATATGTCTACAACCAAGGGAACTATCAAGTGGATCCAACACTAGAACACTACAACCTGCATATATCACTTATCATCTTAGATCTATTCCACACATCTATCAGATCTACCACAGTAATGCAATAACAGTATATCAAGGCAAAAGAACACAACATCAATCATACACACAAGAAAAGATATACGTGGTTCACCCTCTCTCTAGGGATACGTCCACAGAACTGTGCTTTATAATGTATTAAGATGAAGCATACAGTTCTTGTTTGCGCTCTTAGGTAGCAGATCTTATTTCTTCTTCTCTCTATCTCTCCCCTCCCTGCGCACCCAGCTGGAGGGTTGATCTTCACACCCAACTGAATATCTTACAATACAGAAGGAACTCGTAATCAACACTTATCTCTCACCCAATGTTACTCACCTGCTCACACAATAACGATCACAACACCAACAATAGTAATGACAATGAAAACAACCCATCCCAAGTCCTCTTGACCTCTATTTATACATTACAATCACTCACTGACATCCTTAGGACAAAACCTGGTTGTCAAAACCCTATATACCAAAACCCTAGGTGTCTAAAACCCTAGGTCAACTTGACTCGCGTTTCCAGGGCTTCGCCAGCATGTCTTTCCTTCCTTCTCGCGCGGTGCTCCAAAGCATCCAACAGTGGATTTTTCTGCTTGTTGATTTGTCCATGATCCTTCTTCCTTGTTGAGCTGTCATCCTCGATCTCCTCATCCAACGTATTTCTTCCTTTTACTTCGCTCCGTCTTTCTTCCTTTTACTTCACTCTGTCTTTCTTCTCTTTTGCTCACTTTGACCCAGTAACAGTCACTGTGTCTTCCGCATAGTTCACATTTTTCCTTTTCTTTCTTGAGCTTCACTTATCTTCATAACCAAGGGCCAACAAACTCCCAACACGCACTTGTGACTCATCCTGAGGCACTTCATATTTGATTCTTCTGTTTTACTTTGACTTCAGACTGCACAGTGCAACCTTTTCTTTATGCTCTTTTCCTCGTCTCCTTCCTTGTGCAGACTGTATTTTCTGTGTCTGGTACCTAGTTTCAACTACATCTGGTACCTATACCCTTTTCCTTATGCTTTTACTTAGAGATACGAGGCAACTGGTTGTCATAGTACAATTTCAACCAACTCCCATTCACTAATCCTACCTTCCATTCTCCCTTCAAAGTCTTCAACTGCACAACTCCTCCTTCTGTAACATAGGCGATCTCATATGGCCCGAGCCAATGCATATTGAACTTCACAGGATGTTTTATGAACTTACTGTCATATACCAGTACTAGATCACCTTGCTCAAATGCATTCTTCTTGATGTGCCTGTCATGATAGGCCTTTTCTCTTTCCTTTTGCACCTGTTGATGAAATCTCGGAACAAATCTATCTTCTTCAAGTGCGATCAACTTCACGAACCTCTCTTGAGCAATGCCAGTGTCATCCATATCTGTAAAGGCAACAATCCTTAGGCTTGGTACCAAATATTCCATTGGGACAACGGCGTTGAGACCATATACCAACTTAAAAGGGGTTTGCATTGTTAATTTTTTGCAAGTGGTTCTATAGGCCCATAGTACTGATGGTACTCTTAAATCCCAGTCATCCCTATTCACACTGCAAATCTTTGTCAGTGCTATCTCCAAGATCTTGTTGAATGCTTCAACGGTCCCATTTTATTGTGGATGGTAAGGCATGCTCTTCTGATGGTGGACTGCAAATTCCTCAGTCAGGGCTTCAATTGTTTACTGATAGGACCCCCATTCTATTGCAAATGTGGTCTTATGGCGATCTTCCTTGGCAATCCATATCTGATGGTATCCCGAAAATCCATCTGTAAAAGAATATACTTCCTGAACTCCCACATTATCTAACACTTCGTCAGTGAATGGTGTAGGGAAGGGGTCATGCAAACATGCATCGTTCAGCTTCCTGAGATCTACGTAGATCCTGATCTCTCTTGTATTCTTGTCCTGTACCACCATAGGGATAACCCCCTATGATTCTTCCACAGGTTCTATAATCCTTGCTTCCAACATTATGTTGAGCTCAATCTTCACTTTATCCTTATATTTACGGTTCAATCTGTAGGGTCTCTGTTTGAATGGTATTGCATCTAGTTTTAAATGGATTCTCATCTCTCCCCTAGGCCCTTTAATGCCCTTCATATTAGTGAACTTGGTTGGAAACAAATCTTGATATTCATGCAGTAATTCTGTAATCTTGTCAATAGTGGTAGCATCCCAATAATATCCAACATTTGCAAGCTTTGGTGTCTGCTCTATTTCAATATTGACTGTCCTAATATTGATTGGGTGTCCAATGAATGGTAACTCAACTCATGGTCCTTCCACATCTCTTTGGCCTTCTGTTTCTGCAATGTTCACCTTTCTAGGATCATCATCCTCATTAGCATTGATGTTGTAACAAACTTGTAGTTTCTGGAGAGGCGCAGTCCATTCAACCTCTTCTTGCTCGAAAGGGAGGTTAGATGCATCCTCAAATACTTTCTGTCTGACAATCTGTAATTCTTGATCTACTAAAGGATATTGAATTTCAAATAAGAAGGCGGTTTCAAAATTCCGAATCATACCTTCCCAGTCTGTAGTGATGAGGCACAACTCTGCTTGAAGGTACCAGTTGATAGGTGTCGTGTCCAGCGTGTTAATGAATTTGTGCACTCACTGCTCTTGAGGAATGTTGCTCCAAGCTTCTTTGCAACTTCACACATGGCCCTTTGGGAAACTTCAAACTATGTATCAAACTTCACAGCCTTCTACTTGTGCTGAGAACCGCACTGTCATCAAGGTACGACATTGTACCCAGTCTATAATGTTTGTTTTGTGTGTCCCCCACCATCTTGCTGGTGTGGCTTTCAGGGCCTCATCCATTGCCAACAGTCTTTGTTGCATTGGTATACTTTCTTCAAAGTTCGACAAGAAGGTTTCTAAAGGATTCAGACCATCAAAGGTGGGTAAGTTACTTACTGTTGTGCCGATCCAACGAACTTATCTGGTTAATCTAGCACATCTTCTTGTAGATACTTCATACATTTTATTTTGCCAGTTTTCCAGTGCTTCTTCTGAGTCTGATGAACATGCGCTGTCACTTCACCAGCTTAGGTTTCCATCAACTATAGAATTAATGTAATCCTTCTTTCTGGCTGTTAGTTTGTATATGTTTTCCAATTCATATGCATGGTCTTCCTCTCTGATGGGCTCTGTGTATCGCTGAACTTCATCTGGATCTAAAGGCGCAATGACCCTAAGGCCATATCTTTCAAAATTCATACGTACACAGTGGAATTATTGAAAGCCCAATCAATTCCTAACAGCACAGGGTAAGGAAAACTATCATCAACTATCTCAATTACCTCAAAGTCGAGGATCACATAGTCTATATCATATTCTCCTATTTGATCATTCAAGTGCAATTCCTTATTTATCCTTCTCTTCTTAGCGATTTGGTGTACTTCCCTATTCAGTAAGGGGTTTATCTTTCCTAGCTCACACTGTTTGATTAAATTTTGTAGTTCTTGTACAACGCTCTCATCCTGAATCAACTTAATGCAAGTATATAAAAATTCCATCATCTTGATTACCTCTTTTCCTTCTTTTGGCGAAGTAGACTGATCGAATTCCAGAGGCATTCCGTATTCTCTTACTTCTGGCCATGTCTTTGATGAAGAGGCTTGGTTTTCTTTGAACTATTTTCTTGCCTCCTCAAATATATGCCTTTCTTTATTTGCATCAAAAGTTTGGGTCTTCTCTGTAGGTTTCCTGATTCCTGAGTCTTCTATAGTCTTTCCTTAGATCAATATGTCTTCTCCTGTAACAACGCCTCCTCTAGTGATAACAACGAATCTGAGGTATTCTCCACGAGGTTCAACGTATATCAGTTTCACTTGCGGGTTCTGCTGAGGTCCTCGTATTTCCTGAAGCTTAACCAACAATGCTGAACATTCCTCAATAACATGATCGAAGGAGTTGCAATAGTTGCAAGTGGTACAAGGGTTCTGGCAGTACCTTTCTAGGTGTCCTGGTTGTGCATAGTTATAACATATTTTCTTTCCTCAACCTCAACCCATACCTCCTCCTAGTCATCATCCTCTGAATCCACCGCGAGGATTGAAGTTTCCTCTCCCAAGGGAGTTATACTTCGTAGTGTTTCCTTCTTGCTGTACTTCACCTTGAATTTTGTATATGTCTCTTGGCCTTTCATGCATGAGGTCATAAGCCCTACAATCTCTATCATCATGCCCCACAGACTTACAGAACGTGCAATACAAATTTGTGTGTGTATGAACATATTTTTTTATGTAATAACACTCACCAGGGCGATCTCTATTTATGTATACCTCTCACCAGGGTAAGGTGACTTGCTTCAGAGGTCTCAGAGCTCCATAGGCCAAGTATTCATGAAATAGGGGGCAATGCTCCTTGTCATGGCCTTCTGATATGCATATGACACACCAGATGTATTCTCTTTTAGCTTTTCCCTTGTCTTTCTTCATATCTTCGACCTGCAGAGACAAACTAGTTAGCTGACTCAAGATTTGACTCATACCTAAGCTAGATTATCCCATAGGGGCTGATTCTAACTTCATGGCAATCTCCAATGCCTCAGCCTGTGAAGAAATCTTCTGTTGCATAAGAGGAACTCAGATGTGTGGTAAGAGGGAAGCAATGAACCACTCTTTGTTCTTCTCATCTGAGATTTGAAAATTCAATCGGCCTGTTAAGGTCTTAAATCTCTGATTGAATTCCCAAACAGATTCAACAACCTTCTGCTTTTTCTCTTTCAGCTTTGTGATACATTGTGACTCCGATTTGGGTTTCTTGAATTCTGCAATCAACACATTCTTGATCTGATTCAACGGCTTATGCTATGCAAGTCCTTGGACAAGCTTCTTGTACCAGCTCAGTGCACGATCTCTTAGGGTAGTACTAAACTGGGTTCTTTTAACAGCTTCATTGATGACATTCTTAATATTCCATATGAATTCACATAGGAACCAATGCTGATCAGGGTCTTCAGACCCATCTCCCCTAAAGATAGGGAGTCTCATCTCATCTGTCATATATCTTCCTAGGTTTCCTGTCTGAGTATATGTTGAATTGCTAGTAATAATACTCCGAGGACTCTGGTGACTCTGACTATTTTGATTTCTTAGTGCTGCTGAGACAACAGGGGGATTAATAGTACTTACTTCAACAGTCTGCACAATTCGTGAAGTTTCTGGCTTGTCCCGACGAGGTCCTTCAACTTTTCCTTCCTCTTCCCTAGCGGGTTTTGAATGCTCTTCGTCCGTCAGATGTGCCTCTTCTCCGCTATAGAAACCCTCATCCTCGTAGTTTTTCTTAAATAGGTTCACAAGATGAACTTATGTGAATTCTCTTCCACTATGTGTATGTCCAACCTCTGTGTCGCTGTTTCTGTCTGAATTCCTAAACATTAGCTTTTCCATATCCGACCAATCTACTGTATCTTCAAGATGTTCTTCTCATGTAATAACATCTTGATTCTCAACTTCAAAAAATGTAAAATTTTTCCTCTGGGTCCCTTGAGGAAATATCTCTCAGCTTGGCTATATGAATCTACTCTGTCAAGAACAAACTCGGTGATGTACCCTCCAATGGTTCTATCAAACCAGTGATATACTTCTCTTGACACGACGTTATCAACTCTCTCGACCTTCTTGATCAACGTCGACGTCCAAACTACAGGAGGTCAAGATCTAATCTCAAACTAGGTATCTGCTAACCTGGATAACCACTCATATAGCTCCCGATGGATTCCTCCAAAGGAAATATCGTGTGTATCAGTAAATATATCTCTCCAACCAATCCTCTATACTAATATTGGGGTTCTTGTTCTGGGCTTCAGCGAAGTCCTTCTTTTGATCCTCTATCCACTTTTGAATTTCTGTCTTTGATGGAAACCACCTTGACATTCCCTCAAGAAGATTCCTGTCTCGACAACAGAACCATTTGTTGGCACAGGGGCAGACCCAGGGTTCAGCTCCAAGAGCACACTAACAAGCCCTAACTACCGGCCCTTTCAGATACACCTACGAAGAAGATGTAATCTCACCTGAAGAAGCTATGGGGGGGTTGCAGGACAAAGATGTATGCAACCAAGGGAACTATCAAGTGGATCCAACACTAGAACACTACAACTTTCATATATCACTTATAAAATTAGATCTATTCCACACATCTATCAGATCTACCATAGTAATGTAATAACAATATATCAAGGCAAAAGAGCACAACATCAATCATACACACAAGAAAACATATACGTATTTCACCCTCTCTCTAGGGCTACTTCCACATAACTGTTCTTTATAATGTATCAAGATGAAGCATATAGTTCTTTTTTGCGCTCTTAGCTAGCATATCTTCTTTATTCTTCTCTCTATCTCTCCCCTCCCTGCGCACCCAGCTGCAAGGTTGATCTTCGCACCCAACTGAAGATCTTACAATACAGAAGGCTCTCATACTAAACACTTCTCTCGCACCCAATGTTACTCACTAGATCACACAATAACGATCAAAACACCAACAATAGTAACAACAATGACAACAACCCATCCCAGGTCCTCTTGAGCTCTATTTATACATTACAATCACTCACCGACATCCTTAGGCTGAAACCTAGTTTTCAAAACCCTAGATTCCAAAACCCTAGGAGTCTAAAACCCTAGGTCAAATTGACCTGCATTTCCAAGGTTTCACCAACCTGTCTTTCCTTTCTTCTCGCGTGGTGCTCCAAAGAATCCAACGATGGATTTTTCCACTTGCTGAGTTATCCATGATCCTTCTTCCTTGTTGATATGTCATCCTCGATCTCCTCATCCAACGACTTGCTTCCTTTTACTTCTCTCCGTCTTTATGCTCTTTTGCTCACTTCGACCCATTAATAGTCACTGTGTCTTCCGCGCAATTCACATTTTTCCTTTTCTTCCTTGAGCTTCGCTTATATTCATAACCAAGGGCCAATAAGGTATGTACACAAGAATCATCTTGAAAGGCAAATTCTTGGAAATAGGAGCGCAAGACCTTAAACAAGCAGAAGAATAAACAATCAGGTAAAATTTTCCTTACTATCTACAATAGAGCCTCATAACTTTGAAGAATCCAACCAATATAAACATTGGGTAAATTCCATGAATTATGAATTGGACGAAATTGATAAAACCAAACCTGGGATCTTGTTCCTAGACCCAAGGATAAGAATGTAATAGGCACTAAATGGGTTTTTAGAAGTAAATGAAATGAAAATGGTCATGTAGTGAGAAACAAATCCATATTGGTATGCAAGGGATATGCTCAACTTGAAGGAGTTGATTTTGACGAAACTTTTTCACCTTTAGCAAGATTGGAAGCAATTGGGATGTTTTTGGCATTTGCTTGCTACAAGAACTTTAAGATTTATCAAATGGATGTTAAATCAACATTCCTAAATGGAAATTTAGAGGTAGAAGTATACATTGAACAACCTGAAGGATTTTAGTTATCAAAAGATGGAGATTATGTGTGTAAACTCAAGAAATCTCTCTATGGCCTCAAGAAATCCCCTAAAGCTTGGTACTCCGGACTGGACAAGCATATCCAACAACAAGGATTTTAAAAAGGAGTTGTAGACAATAACATCTACATCAAAAAGGAAGATAAAGACATGATAATAATCATTGTCTATGTAGACGATATAATATTTGGAAGTGGTGATGACAAGCTAACCAAGAAATTTGCTGAAGAGATGCAAAATTAATTCGAGATGTCAATGCTAGGAGAGCTATCATTCTTTTTAGGACTACAAATTTCTCAATCAAACAAAGATATCTTTATATCTCAAATTAAATACATTAAGAAGATTCTCAAGAAGTTCAAAATGGAAGATTACAAACTAGTAAACACTCCTATGATCACATGATGCAAGCTCAACAAAGACGATGAATCATGGAAGTAGATTCAAAATTGTATAGGTCCATGAATGGTAACTTGTTGTATGTAACGACTTCAAGGCCAAATGTAATGCAGGCAGTTGGAATTGTTACAAGGTATCAATTTGCACCAAAAGAATCTCATGTAGAGGAATCCAAGAGAATGTTCGGATATCTCGAGGGTACTTTGGACTATGGACTGTGGTATCCAAAAGGTGAATATTTTACCTTGAAAGCATACACTGATGCTGATTGGGCAGGATGTGTTGATGATCGAAAAATCACAAGTGGAGGTGCATTCTTTGTAGGAAATTTTCTAGTTTCCTGATTAAGAAAAAAACATTCACCAATGTCTCTATCAACTGTAGAAGATGAATACATCATAGCAACAAATTGTTGCACATAAGTTCTTTGGATGAAGCAGACTTTGTAATAAATTTATATTGATTAAAAACAACTGATCTCCATACTATGTGATAACACCAACAAAATAAAAATTTCTAAGAACCCTATCATGCATAAAAAAACAAAACACATACCTATCAAGTACCAGTTTCTTAGAGAATAGGTTGAAAACCAAGTTGTCAAGCTAGAATATGTGCTAACAAAGGAGCAAATTCCAGACATGTTTACAAAACCACTACCCCAAAACACTTTTGAGTATCTCAGACAGAATATGGGAGTCATTCCCATCTCTACTTAAGGTGTGACAACCTCAATTGAGAGCCACTGAGAGCTCTACATAAACAAAATCTCAGGGGGAACTGTAGACAAAACAAGAAGGCTGTTGGTTGCCAAAATAAATAAATTAAGGGTACAATGTAAGGGTGAGAAAATCCCTTTTCCATTGATGTCAAAGAGGGAGAGAAAAGAGACAAGACGAGACTTACATAGATCAATAGAGTTGTTTCCATCAATGAAAAAGGAGGAGTTTGTTGAAATGATGTTGTCATTGATGTCAAAGGAAGAAAAAACGTTGTCAATGATAGGGGGAGATTGTTATTAATATGCGTTATGCTAACGAGTTAGGTCCAAGGATCGGACCAAAACCTGTATCACAAAACCATGGATGGACAAAGGAATGAAGACGAGAGGTAGGTGATCATGTGTATATCCTTTCCACGAATATGAACTAGATCGAGGTTCCCAAAGCATAGAAGAATTAACCCTTTGCTGCATGGGTAAAATGGAATCATCCAGAGTCGAATTGGGCACATGTAGAATTATACACATTAAGTGAACGAATGGTTTATATTTGATCATGGGAAATTTGTCATAAAATTGATAGGAGAGATCATATGATTGAGGCTTGCCATCAATGACTCAAACTTTAATTCCTTTTGGTCCCGATGACAATGAAAGCTAAGGAAATATTCAATAAATCAACGATCAATATTGACTGGAAGAGAAGATAGATGGTGGATGCAGAAAGGGAATGCTGATGAAATTATATTGTTGAGGATTGCCATACTGGAGACTCAAACTCCAATTAGGGATTACCGAAGAAGATGAGAGTTCCACAAAGAATGATCAAGTGTGGTGACAATTGTAGATCCATCGAAGGGTCTACCTCAACCCTTGGATCTATGATGATCCGTTTCATGGAGGAAAAATGATGTCATAATGACATAGTGTGACAACTATCAGACATGATGACAAAGATGCTAGAATGGAAGCTGACGTGTCCCAAGGAGTGACACTTGTCAACCCTTGAATCGTGGGTGTATTGAGTGCGGGCTTGCATGAGCTTGAAACTGTTCAACCATTGATCTAGGTATCCAATAAATCTCAACCGTTCATTAGTGAAACAACATTGAAGTGCAATATGTAGTAAACATACATCGATGCTTCCACTGTCACCATCGATGACGATATCTTAAGCACCTGGTCATAGGTGTGGTCATATGAAGAGTTATCGGGACAAAAATTTTCATTGGGCCTGATATATTGTCGAGATAGTTTAACCATGTGTGGTTTCCCTTGATAAAAGCACTGACGACGATACCACTTATCACTTGGTCAAGGCGCTTGGTCTTATGGATATAAAATGGTCATTGAATGCATCAATGTGGCAACCAGAGTGTCCCAAGGTGATACGTGTCAAAGTATGATTGAGAAGACGATGAAATCCAAGACACCAAGAGCCATTGAAATCTATTGATCAAATAACGAACGATTCAACGACAACCGTAGATCATCTTGGGTCCCACCTAACCATATCATGAGTAGTGAAGGTATGGGAGATATCTTCCATGCAGGATGAAGGAGCGATGCAATCTGCGCCATAGATTTAAGACTCTAAGGACCATAGGATCAGTTGGAAAATATCGTCAGAGAAGTAATGATAAAAGTGAACTGTGATAATAGTAGCTACAACAATGACGAGGAGGAGAAGGAGAAATCTAGACTGTAGGTCAACGAAATGGAGAAATGAAATCTCAACCGTGGATCTTTGTGGGTCCCACCTAATCATTTGACGAGGAAATAAAAGGGTAGGTTTTAACCATTGGTTAACTCGAGGCAAAAATGAAATCAATGCCTTTGAAGCTACTTAACAAGAACCATTGGATCTGTTGAAACATATCATTATCCCTAGAGCCATTGGAACTAAAGTTGACACCCATTCATTTTGTAATGTTCCCAAGATAGGATGCCAGGAACATCATGGTTTGGATGAATTTTAAACTTTTACTGAGTGTGGCATTTCATCAAACACTTTGCTGATTTACTTGTTTGTATGTTATTACTTGCAGGTTGACCTCTTGATTTTGGCTTTAGGGTTTATGTTCAATAATCACACATAGATCTGAATATATAATCAATGAAAGTACAAGATACACCAAATATGGAACCAGTAGAAAGATTTGACCTTTATTAATATAATGAGCAAGAACCTGATACAAGAGTGAGGCCGATCTGGAATGCTCAACAAATGGCTCCAATAAACACAATATAAGTTGCTACAAAATGCTCCAATAGAAGACTACAAGCCTCCAAAGGCTGAATACTCAATGGAGACCAATGCAAGAATAGATCTGATCCATATGTGTGCCAAACCCCCAAGCTGGAAGATGCCACACCTTGCCGGAACACTGAATAACCTCAACAATTTGGCCCTGCTGTCAAAGATTTCCAAACCCTCCGGTAATTATGCCAAACAATAGATCGGGTAAATGCAAGAACAACCCAGGTGCTCAAATCTCCAAGACCCCTCTCAAAGTCATGGATCTAGCCTTCCTCCAAGGAATGGTACGCCCCCCCTGGATGCTTGAAACCCTAGATAATACAACCTCCCTTCTAGAGGCCTCCAAATGCTCCATAAACTGCTAGAATGATAGATCGAGACACATCAAGGAAAACCCAAGTGCTCAAATTGTCAAAGGACCTGCTAGACCTTAGATCTAGCCACCCTCCAAAGAATGATGCGCCCTCCTCTTGGGGAAATCGTCCCAGTCTCAATACAAATCAATCATCCATCAAAATACCTCTCGAAGCAACCAAGAATGGCGCCATGGCACCTGCAAGGAAAACCCAATACTTGGAATTCCCAGAATCTCTTCTCCTCAACCAAAATGAATGATCCTAGCTCCACAAGTGCGACCCCATTGCTGGAACCTTCCACTGGTGCACCCTCTCCCTTCCTGTGCCTGTGGATGGTGTAGAACCCTCCTGCACTGATGTAGATATGAACTAGAATGGTGTGAGGGAGTATTGCATCCTTGAGACCAATATTGGGACAAGCTAGGTGGAATATTTCACCACCGAATCGTCCTCTAGAGTTTGTTAAGTCAAAACCCTCAAAACCCCCAAGGTATGGGCTCTCTAGCTAGAAGCCAGATATCAAAATGATAATCATACATGAATGAGAGAATAGTTTCCCTTGCCTCTTCTTTATACTTCCTGCTCACCTTGTCCCTCCAAAGTGACTTTTACTTTATTAATTATTAATTAATTAATTAAACCACTTTAATTAATTAATTAATCCTTTTACCTCTAAAAAGCGCCTTATCTCTCCTTGTGGCTTCCCTAGCCACCAAAAATCACTTCTCAGCATCCTATCCTACAATGTTTCTTCTCTTGATTCCAATGAGATATTACACTGAGAGGTACCTCCAAGTATTGTGCCCAAAAAGACCTCTTCAATGAATTTAATTGACTTATAGCTCAAAATACTCAAAATATGGAAATCGTCAGAATGCAACGAAACCGAAGCCAATTTGTGCGGAATGGATCATAATGATGAAATAGGATGAGCGATGCAAGACGAACCCCAAAATACCTCTCAATGGCTCCTGTACTCGCTATAATCTCCATCTAGCTACTCTGGTCATCATAACACCCTGTAATATCTTGATGTCCCAAAGTGGGGACATTACAATCCTCCTTGCTAGAATATTAATTGTCCTAAAGAAATAACTGAACCCATCCAAATACAATGTCGGGGTCCCATGTCCACCTGTGGGACACACAGTAGGTACCATCCAGAGATGAACCATCTTACACTCCCTCCCTTGGATCCCATATCAGGAAGTGAACTGCAATACCTTGTGAAGCATAGTCCTGAAAAATATAAACTCTGTGACTCTCCTGCTCATGAAACATGGACTTAATCCACTTCACATGATGATTCCAAAGTGAGGTACTGTAAGACCTCCATGAGACACCCTCAAGTGATGTGCTCTCCTCAACATTGAAGCTCAATGGAAAGTCAAAACAACTTTGCCCTACAAAGGTCCACTCGCCCTTGTCAGTCAGTGAGATGCTCAACCCTGCAATACCTAGATTCCATGATAGCCTCTTTCGAAGATCACCATGCTAGAGCTTCACTACCCAAACCATGCCTGACTACTCCATGTCTATATACTGGATCCTCAAGATGAAATACCTATGGCAATTGGACCTGTTGTCCAGAAGCTGCCTATGTAAAAATATATCTGTGGGAGTAGTACCTGCCCAACCATATCCATATGCGATCATGATGATAAAGAGTGAAAAGATGCCTCTATCCATAGAATAAGTCCTTGTAGGCCCACTCCAAACCAATCCATGGTGGAGTACGTGGCTCTTTGGGTCATCCTATAGTGAAACCTCCTGCTAGCCAAATGAACTCTCGGATCCCATGGCAAACTTGGAAGTTTATCACTTCCAATATCCTCTAACTTCTCCTGTGTGAGACTGATTACTGTCAGAAGCCCTCTGTGCTCATCTTCTATCACTTGGTCTATGATGCTCACCATCACACACCAAGTCTCAACTAGCTACCTATGATGATCTACCTCTATCCAGCTGGATGCCGTAAAAGAACTCATGTCAGGTGGTCTCGGCCTAGTCACTCCCCATGTCCTCAACCACTGTCTATCTCTCCTCATGCTGTTGTCTATGATAAAAGTATCGGGAAAGGATAATAGAAGCATCTGCAGCTGACTGTAGGACTGGAAGATATCCCATGCTTTGGTCAATCCCAAGGATTCGACCAGAAGCTCATCCATCGATATCCATGATAAATAGTCACCTGTAGTCATCATCGAATCCCAACCATCCAGTACAACCAGAAGTAACTCCTCCAACTGCTGGTCAACCAACCTCCATCCCTCATCTCCCATGCAACTGCTGATACAGTGAAGGTGCTCTCTCATAACTATGTGTTGCTGCAAAGGAGTGAAATCTGCATGTTCCCCTAAGTGTGTCTCCTCCCTGCAAGGAAATACACCCCTCTGAAGCCCACCATACATCTCGACATGTCTCTGTGAGCTATCACTCACCACTGTATGCTCTGACATACTCATGTCATCTTCTGTATACTCCTGCTGCATCATAAATCCTGGGCGTACTACTGGATCAACCTCTTCCTGAAGGTCAACCACTCTCGAGACACAAATGGAAGTGTCTTCCATCAATTGGTGCTCCTCTGCTAGACCAACCACATCATCTAGCCTTGTAACTAAAGAGTATATCCGACTCTCTACTGAGATCGATGTAGTGGGTCTCTGTCGAATCTCCTCAAGAATTTCCCTTGACCTGAGATCTGATTCTTGAAGGGCTATCTGTGTGCCTCTCAAGAACCCTCAGTTACTCTCCAACTCATGAGTGAGTCTGTCCACCACCAACTCTTTCTCCCTCAGGGCCCCATGATACATCTCGCTAACCCCTAGTAGTTAGTCCCTGTCTGTCAACAACTGTTGGTAGTCAGTCCTCATCATAGACAATGTCTCCCTGAGAGTATGAAGGTCATCCATGGTGAATCCCTCATCTTCACTACCATGTGCCACTGATTCCATCCAATAGTGATAGGCCGCCAATGCATGTGTGTCATCAAGGTGCCTAGTGGCTACCATGATCATATCCTCGCCGACTCTCAACTGTCCTGCTAAGTGGTGTGACTCTTGATCACAGTCATGCTGAGGTGCCACCTCACATCTCTCACTGCTAGTGCCATCACTGGAATCCCCAACAACACTCTTTGCAGAAGATAAAGTACTGAACTTCCCACTGTCTACTGTGCCATTGGGTCCTCCTGTATGCCATTGCACATCATCCCTAGATGCTATCTCCCTCCGAATCACACTGTATCTTGTATGGGAAACCGTAATCTCCTATGCACTCACCCTACTACTATCATCTGCGTATGGATCTCATATAGATGTGTCCAGACATGTGCTATGGTCATCCTGACTAATAAAGAGTGCATCCTCATCAATGTAGGCTGATCCTGGAAGTACGTGCCCCATCAACCTATCAATCTCCACAATATGCTCAACTAATGGAGTCTCCAAAATATGTGACTTAATCTCCTCATGCTGATATGTGATTGTAGGATCAACTATTTGCACGTCATATATCTCATCCTAGATCTATGGATCCATGTGTCTCTAGTGTGTATCTCTCACGTACGACTCCTCCATCATATCTGACATGCCACTGCTATCCTCATGTGACGTGGCTTTCATAGATGTTTGGAAAGATGACATATGTGTCATGGTCACCATAGGGAACTCGTCATCTCTAGATGCTAACACGTGTGAATCCTCACTAGTGTAACCACTCTGATGAGGTGTAACGTCATCAATAGTATGTGATATGTATGCTGAAACATCGGTGCTATCATCCTATCCATCCAACTATCCCTACAATGCCCAAGGGTCACTATCATCCTCAAGCGTGCAAGAATCACTAGCCTCTGTGCAAGAGTCACTATCATCATCATACTGCTCCAAATAAGCATCTATCGCTCCATCCTCACACATCTCATCATCATTGTCATAGTGCACCTCAATATGTGATTCTTTCCTTTTCCCCTACATATATGATTGGGTTGCCAAGGCACCTTGCAGCTGTAGCAAAGTTGCATACTCCTAATGGGTGTGGGGTTACTCTGTGCTTCCCTCCATCTAGTTGTTTTGGACATGTATTCCTCTATTTTGTTGACCCAAAAGGTAACCTCATATGCGCTCCACCTAGGATTGTTCATGGATAAATACTGTTGGAATGTTACTTGAGCCCTAAACCCCTCACTAAGGTCGTAGTAGTATTCCCATATACAACGTATAGTCTCTCTAGAAAAATCCTTAATATCCATCTCTCCTTATGGAGGACCCCTCTATGGCTCTTCATGCATGCGCTAATTCCCACTCGCTGGCATGAATCTAAGCTCTGATATAACTGTAATGTTCCCAAGCCAGGATGCCAGGAACATCATGGTTTGGGTGAATTTTAAACTTTTGCTGAGTGTGGCATTTCGTCAAACACTTTGCTGATTTACTTGTTTGTATGTGTTTACTTGCAGGTTGACCTCCTGATTTCGGCCTTAGGGTTTATGTTCAATAATCACACATAGATATGAAGATACAATCAATGAAATTACAAGATACACCAAATATGGAACCAATAGAAAGATCTGACCTTTGTTAATATAATGAGCAAGAACTTGATACAAGAGTGAGGCCGATCTAGAATGCTCAACAGATGGCTCCAATAAACACAATAGAAGTTGCTACATAATGCTCCAATAGAAGACTACAAGCCTCTAAAGTCTGAATACTCAATAAAGACCAATGCAAGAATAGATCTGAGCCATATGAAGTGCCAAACCCCCAAGCTGGAAGATGCCACGCCCTGCTGGAACACTGAATAGCCTCAACAATTCGACCCTGCTGTCAAAGATGTCCAAACCCTCTGGTAAATATGCCAAACAATAGATCGAGTAAATGCAAGAACAACCTAGGTGCTCAAATCTCCAAGATTCCTCTCAAAGTCATGGATCTAGCCTCCCTCCACGGAATGGTGCGCCCCCCTAGATGCCTGAAACCCTAGATAATTCAGCCTCCCTCCTAGAGGCCTCCAAATGCTCCAAAAACTGCTAGAATGATAGATCAGGACACAACAAGGAAAACCCAAGTGCTCAAATCATCAAAGGACTTGATAGACCTTGGATCTATCCGCCCTCCAAAGAATGATACGCCCTCCTCTTGGGGAAATCGTCCCAGTCTCAATACAAATCAATCCTCCATCAAAATATCTTTGGAAGCAACCAAGAATGGCGCTATGGCACCTACAAGGAAAACCCGATACTTGGAATTCCCATAATCTCTTATCCTCAACCAAAATGAATGATCCTAGCTCCACAAGTGCGGCCCCATTGCTGGAACCTTCCATTGGTGTACCCTCTCTCTTCTTGTGCGTGTGGTTGGTGTAGAACCCTCCTACACTGATGTAGATCTGAACTAGAATGGTGTGGGGGAGTATTGCATCCTCGAGACCAATCTTGGGACAAGCTAGGTGGAATCTTTCACCACCGAATCGTCCTCTAGGGTTTGTTAAGTCAAAGCCCTCAAAACCCCCAAGGTATGGGCTCTCTAGCTAGAAGCCATATATCAAAATGATAATCATACATGAATGAGAGAATAAAGGCCCTTGCCTCTTGTTTATACTTCCTGCTCACCTTGTCCTTCCAAAGTGACTTTTACTTGATTAATTATTAATTAGTTAATTAAATCACTTTAATTAATTAATTAATCCTGTTACCTCTGAAAAGCGCCTTATCTCTCCTTGTGACTTCCTTGGCCACCGAAAGTCACTTCTCACCATCCTATCCTGCAGTGTTGCTTCTCCTAATTCCAATGAGATATTACACTGAGAGGTTCCTCCAAGTATTATGCCCAAAAAGACCTCTTTAGTGAATTTAATTGACTTATAGCTCAAAATACTCAAAATCATGGAAATCGTCGGAATGCAATAGAACCAAAGCCAATCTGTGTGGAATGGATCATAATGATGAAATGGGATGAGTGATGCAAGCCAGACCCCAAAATATCTCTAATTGGCTCATGTACTCGCTTTAATCTCCATCTGGCTACTCTAGTCATCATAACACCCTGTGATATCCTGATGTCCCAAAGTGGGGATATCCCTGGAGCCATTGGAACTAAAGTTGACACCCATGAATTTACTGTCCCTATGACAATGATCATTGACCCTGGTGGTAAGGAGATAATAGATCAATGGTCATGATCTATCCAAGGACAAATCCAATGGTTTCTATGTACCTAAGTGTTGTTGAGCATGATCAATACCCCGATAATCCTGATATCAAGGATACAATCAACAAAGGAGATTGATTTGTGATCTAGATCAGACGGTTGTTGTGTGTCAAGGCTGTATAGTGTGTTTTGTTGGATAGAGAATAAATCGACGATCACAATTTTTTCAAGGATCAGATCATACGATGCCTGAGCATTAAGGGCCTATGTAAGGAATTGTGTGCGATAGAGGGAAGTTAAAGATTAGTTTTCATGGAAGGTTTTGTAGCCCGATTTAAAGGAGAATCAATGGACATGAAACTAACTTGTTGAATATGATTTGGATGAGAAAAAATGTTTGGTGTGTGAGTTCGAATAGATATAATGATTCCAGGATTGTGTTGGTGGTGGAATGGGGTGATGGATTTGTGATGTGCGAAGAGTGTAGTGCAAGGAAGCATAAGTGCAAAGAGCAGAGGCTTTGAGGCTCGTAAGAGAATTGAAGAAATAAGTTTTTGAATGTTTAAGGGTGGCAGGGTGGATATCGGGAGAGTATTGAAGTCCTCATTGTAAGTTCGTGCTTACATTGAAGGTTGGTGCCTTCTTTATCAACAAGTGGGTTCTTGCAATGCAGGTTGGTGCTTGCAATTCTACAAGTTGGTTCTTGTAGAAAGGGTTGGTGTCCTTGGAGGATTGGTATATGCAATTAGCAAGTGGGTTCTTGTTATGATAGCTTGGTGTTTGTAGTCTTGTAAGTTGGAGATTGCATCAGGGATGGGTGTCCCTCTTAGGTTGGAGCCTGATATTGTAATAATTGAATTATAAAAGAAACATCTTTTGTGGTTTTCTCCCTTTTAAGAGTTTCAAAGTTACATCTTGTGTACTGTGTTTATCTTAATATAGTGAATATTATGTTATATTTCTGGTTAATTTCCGCATACTAATATGCAATGTTAATAATTGGGAAAAAGTGAAAAATCATGTTAGATACTGATTCACTCCCCCTCTCAGTATCTCTGTGAGTTCCAACATATTCATATAGAAAATAGTTGAAACCAAATAATTGCTGGAAAATAATACAAAAGGAGAAGGAGAGATCAATGGAAAGTGGGGATTCATTTAGAGAGAGGGATTTCTCTAAAAGTTGCAAAGAAAGGCAAATTGATACTGATTTGATCTTTTTTTTTTTTTTTTCGAGATTATAAGCTATGTGCGTCACACCACTTGAGGTGGTCCATGTCAGATTATATAATTTCTTTTCTTTCTCAGGCACTTGGTGGCATTTGTATGATTTTGTTTACATCTAAGGCCGCCAAAGATTTCTTTGGTCCAAGTTCTCACGAGAACTTGAAGAAACTATATTGTCCAAAACTGATATGTGGTTAATCAATAAAGGATCATGGAATTTATTTCATTCTCGAGTTCATTCCACTATTTAAGTGAGTTATTTTAGTTTTTGATACATTTATTTCTGTTATGTTTATCATCTATTATTGTTGCAAGTTTATTTTGCTTTTCTTGTACTTTTTAAGTAATTAGTATATACCTTATTTGCTTTAGTTTTTCTAAAGTATTTTACTATTATTTTCATTCTTACAATTCATTATGTACTTACTTATGTTTTATTGAATGTTTCATTGAAGAAAACTAAAAAAAATTGGAAAATAGATAAACATTTTAAATAAGAGCTTGAATGCTAAGACTTCACGAATGTGGATTTTGCATCATTTCTCAAGGATTTAATTTTAGGGTACCATTCCCATATTTCCTTGATTAGCCTTGAGGTTTGAAGTGTTGTGAATGAAACATTATAGTTTCTCTCTTAACATATTTTTGGCGACCATATTGGGGATGAACTAAAATCCCTTGATTCATTCTTCCGCAACTTTGTAATTGAGTTTTTCATTTTCTCTGATGACCTTGCGTACAAATTTTCAGCCTAACATTTGAATCCAATTTCCTGACCAAACTAGCATGAATTCTTGTCTGTTTGATTATACCCTGGAAATTGATACCCCCCGTGAACAACTTGAGAATTCTTGGAATGATATATCTCATGATATTGAAATCCAATAACAAAGAGATAATCTTTGGAGGAAAGATCATAAAAATCCTGCTCAACCTTGAGTTTTCTTATGATCACTCACTTCTTATCTTCACATAAAACTAGATGTAAATCTCCTGAATTTGATCCTTTGGATGAAATTGGGAGAAATATTTTTTTTAGAAAATCTTCATAGGAAGATTCGACAAACTCTTTCTGATTCTGAAATAGAAGTTACAAGTTTGTGTCAAAACTTTTCACCAAGGAAACAAAACGCGAATTCTACTTCAAGCTCAAGTCAAGCCTCAACCTCCTAGTTTATTGGGAGCATGTACAACCATTTCAATCCTGTTCAATATACAACTAATCCAGAGAAAGTTATTCAACAATATGGGTTGTTTAAATTTGAAAAACATGCTAACACCACTCCGTGGCATGTGTCTTCACCCTTGAATTTAAATATAACAACTACCCCTCTTCCAAAATTTAAAGATCATTTGCCCAAGTTTTTAGGCAATGGGATTATATCTATTAATGAGAATTTGATTGCTTTTTCTAATGCTTGCCATAATATTGGTGCTAATGACAATGATACATGTATGAGATTGTTCAATGTTAATTCTTTGGAAGGGAAGGTAGTTGTTGATTTCTTTGAATTTCCTCCTTGTACAATATCTACTGTAAACAGATATTCAAAAAAGAACAAAAAAGACATAATGGAAAATAAAAACATTACACAAAGATTTCCCCCCTGGAAACCCAAATCGGGAAAACCAACATATTCTATATTCATTCATTGTGTTACAATGTTTACAATACAAAATACATATAGGATCCAATGACATCCAAAACCCTAACCCAATGACCTGGATTAGTCAAAAACCCTAATTCCTTAACTGGAAATAGAAAACCATCGGCAAAGAAACCATGTGCCAAAAAACCACCTAAATATAATGCGGTCCCAAAAAATGCTGTCCCGATCCATATTTTTTTTTTCGGGGGCCGCCCCCTTGCACCCCTCAAGGGCTTGCTCCCTTGCACACCCGACACATACACTCCGAGACTACTACACATGCAAAGAATATAACACATACCCAACACTCCTAAAGTTTTTTCTACCTGGGATGAACTTTGTTACTAGTTCGAACCAACTTATGGACAACCTCAAAGCCCAACTTATTTATTGAAAAGTTATAACAATTTAACCTTTAATCAAGGTGAGACTATAAATGATTTTAACTTACATTTCACTAAATTGCATAGTAAAATTTTGAAAGTCATTAGGCATCATAACCAAGATGATTTCATGCGTTATTATAATACTTTACCTCCTTCTTATCGTCATAGATTAGAAGAGAAAAATGAAAACAATTTAGGTTTAGCCTTACAAAATTTCCTTGAATATGGAGAGTAGGCCTTGAAGATTCAAACAAACAAGTTGATTTGACAACTGTCTTACAACTGGTTCAAGATATGAATAACATAATGATCTCTGTTGAGAAAAGGGTGGTTACTCAATCATCCCAAGAAAGCTTTGCGCAAGCCTCGCTTCACAATCAAACTCAAACCTTCCATCCCAAGACTACTCTTTCCTGGGCTTGGTGAAATTTTTGTGAGGAAAATCATAGAGAAAGCACTTGCAAGCTTAGAAAAAATGCTCGAGAAGGGATTTTTGGAAAAATTCCCGAATCTACCATTGCTACCTTAGATTGGGAACCCGAGGATGATATAATGTTAGTTGATACCATAAATCATTCTTATTTTAACAAGAACAAAGTGGTTTTCAAAAGACCACTTTTACTCATAATTCCTCTGGCTCAGCCTATCGACAATCTAATTCATGTAATACCTCTTCCAACCAATCAACTAGATAATATTTTTCAATAG
Source organism: Picea mariana (assembly GCA_032191745.1). NCBI lineage: Eukaryota > Viridiplantae > Streptophyta > Pinopsida > Pinales > Pinaceae > Picea > Picea mariana. Next base: position 59,649 of record JASDQU010014086.1, read on the forward strand.
TCTCGAGTTAGTCCATCATCATCTTCCACTTCTTTTCAAATGTATAACATATTGAAACAGATGGATACTATTAAGACATATGCTAATTTAGATATGACCACTGTTTTGGAGTAGTAAGAACATCTAAACGACCCCATAAAGGGTAAAATATATGTTGTAGCTAGTTTGACTTCTAATGAATACGAGGAAGAATATTTTGAAAACAAAATCCTAGTCATGATTCCTTCTAGAAATTTAGTCAGGAACCCTCCTTTTTATGTTTCCATGAAGATCATGGATAAAAATTCACACTATTATCTTATTGACAGTGGATCTAGGCCGAATGTCATATCCAAGATCATAATGGAAGAACTTGGTTTGTCTTTTACCAATGATAATTCAAAGAATATGTTGGCTTACAATAACCAATATTGTTGAAATTAAGTATGTGACTCTAGTGCTTTGCGCTCATCCTGAGATATGCACTACATGTAACATATAAGTAATTATTCGATAATTCTTGGTTGATATTGGTAAGTTTTGACAGGAGGATATATGGCCATGAATGGGACTCACATGTCTCTTCCTAAGGCAGGTAAGAACATTATAGTTCTTTGTGAAGGTTGAATTTCTTCGTATATTGAGAGTGTCTCTCAACCCCATGTCAACTTCATCGTAGAAGACATTGGTGTTTATTATATCTTCCTAGAAGAACAATATTCTGTTAGACCACCTATTGATCATGATGATTAGATTTGGCATATGCATTTTGATGGTGCATGTTCAAGTGAGGGTAAAGGTTCAGGGATTGTGTTATACTCTCATTTGGGGAAAATTAAAAAATTATCATATAGACTTGAATTTTCTTTCTCTAATAACGTAGTAGAATTTGAAGTTATCATACTTGGCCTTGAAAACACTATTAATTTAGGATGCCAACATTTGAAAGTGTATGGATATTATGAATTGATTGTTAATTTAATTAAAAATATGTATAATCCTTCTAACAAACTTTTGAGAAGATACATACATGAAATTTGGGATTTGATTTCAAATTTATCATCTTTAAATATTACTTATGTGCACGGGGATATGAATTCTATGGCTGCCAGATCAACTGTTTACAAAACTCATCCTAAAAATTAGTTACTCCTTGAGAGATCAGAGTGCACTCTCATCTCCCTGTATCACCCACATATACTTGACAATGTAGAGGCTTGGAAATTATTTTTTGAGGATGAGATCATCTATGATTTCTTAAAAAACAAACCTTTAAATAAAAATGAAATCATCTCTCTTGATGATAACAAATTTCCTAAAGGGTTTTCACCCCTTGAAGGTTCTTTTTTCACCGATGATGTCGATAGTCATGGAAATACTACAAAGGAGGAGTCTAGAAGAAATATTGGGGACAAGATCCTAGTAAACATTGGGACTGAAGATGATACTAAACTATTAAATATAGAAGCCCAATGTTAAGAATAAGAAAAACAAAAATTCATGGATTTATTTTGTGAATTTCGTGATGTATTTTCATGGTATTATATTTACTCGTGTGTTTATGATCCAAGCATAGTCCAACATGCTATTTCTATTAAAGAAACAAATAAACTAGTTAGGAAAAGGCGGAGACCAATTTTTTTTTTTCATGTGGTTCACAACACTAGAGGTGCTCGCTACTCCACGTTAACTCCCCAGAATCCGCAAGGGAACACAGGGAGGCAAATAATTTTCAGAATATACCCATTTAAGGGCATAACATGTCACTTGCACAGAATTTAACCTGGATGGGGAGGGTAACAATCATTCCTCCCAACCACCCAAGCTACATCCAATGGACAAGCTAAGACCAACTAACCTTGCACCTGAAGCTACTATCCAAAAGGAAGTAGAAAGGATGCTTGCAACCCATATTATTTTTCTGGTAAAATAGGTTGAATGGGTTGCTAATCTGGTTCCATTTAGGAAAAATAATGGGGAGATCAAATTGAGTGTTGAATTCCGTACCCTTAATAACGAAAGTGTGAAGGACAATTTTCCACTTCCAAATATGGAGTTAAATCTCTAGAAAGTTGGAGGATCTCGAATGATGTCACTCCTTGATGTTCTCAGGATATAATCAAATACACCTCAAGAGAGCTAAAAAATATAAGACTATGTTTACCACTCGACAAGGCACCTTCACTTATGAACGTATTCCTTTTGGATTGATTAATGCAGGTGCTAATTTCCAGAGAATTATGCAAATAGATTTTGATGATCTTATCATAATTATTATTCAAATTTATCTTGATGATTTAACAATCTATTACAACCTATAAGAAGATCATTTTGATCATTTTAGACAAGTATTTATGTGTTGTAGAAAGTATGGCATGTCTCTAAATCCCACAAAGTTATTTTTGGTTTGACACCAAGAAATTTACTTGGTGACACAGTCTCCTATTTTGGTATCAACATTGATCTAGAAAGAGTGAGAGATATTCAGAATCTTCTAGTTCCTTCTTCAAAGAAAGGAATTCAATCCTTTATGGGAAAGATAAATTTTGTAGCAACATTTATTCTGGATTTTTCTAAGATGGTCAAACCCATCCATAGTTTTCTCAAAAAAGATCAAATCTTTGCTTGGAATTCCGAAACTAAAAAATCCAATTTTTGATGTAAAAAATTCCATTGTCTTATCTCCTCTCTTGACAAAACTTGATTTCTCAAAAGATTTTATTATCCACACTAATGCTAGGGAAGAATTTATTTTTGCTATTATTCTTCATAAAGATGAAGAAAATGATGAGTATCCAATAGCTTTCATGAGTCAGAATCTAGATCTGATGTGGAAATGAAGTATACTTTAATTGAAAAACATGCCTATGCTCTAGTGAAAGCTATTGAATTTTTTTGTCATTTCATAGTTGGTAAGCATACTGAGATAAAGGTGCCTTTACATGTAGTTAATTTCTTGTTATATCAAACCATTTTTTTAGGTAAATTATGACGTTGGATTACCAAGATCTAGGAACGTGATTTCACTATTATTACTACAAACACAATAAAGGGATGCAACTTAGCCTGCCATTTGGCTCAACATGCTAAACCAGGTTGCATTATTGAATATGTTGATGTTTCCTTATCTACCATGTTCTTACTTGAATATAAAAATGTTGATATGGAAGATCATACTTGGTATCAAATATCATTTATTATTTGTAGCATGAACGTTGTCGTGATAACTTAGAAAACCATGAGTGGAGGAGGCTTCATGTTGAAGCTTCAAATATCTCATTTTGGGTACTTTATTATTCCGTAGGTCTGTTGATGGGTTATTTCTACGTTGTATTCATGAAATAATAGCCCAAAATATGTTGAAAAAATTACATGGATCTGCTGACTCAATTATTCATATTGGCAGTCATTTTGCTGTGAAAAATATTGCTCATAAAATATTAAGGACATGTTATTAATGGCCTTTTATATTTAAAGATTCATACAGATTGATGAATGCCAAAAGGCTGTTAGGGAAGAAAAATTCCCTGCCATGCCTTTACAACCTGTTATAATTAAGTTTCCTTTCTCAAAATGGGGACTAGATTTTATAGCGCATATTAATCCTGCTTCTTCTATTGGCCATGTCTTTATTCTAACCACAGAAATATACTTAAAAAAAAAAGTTGAAGCATTTCCCCTTAAGCACACCAAAGACGAGAAGGTGATTTATTTTCTTGAAACAAATATCTTTTCTTGATTTATCTTACCAATTGAAATTATTTATGATAATGGACCAACTTTTATGTTTAGAAAATTGACCCATTTTTGCAATAAATTTGGAGTGAAGCACTTCAATTCATCCACCTATTAGCCTTAGGGAAACGGGCAGGATGAGTCTACAAATAAAAATTTGGTTAAAATATTGAAAATGATTATCAGTAATAAACCTTTCCAAAGGTATACTATGTTGACATATGATCTATGGGAAGACCACGCAACCACAAAAACTAGTACATGCCATACCCCTTTCCATTTAATTTATGGTCAAGAGGTTGTTTTTTTTTTCCATAGAAAAAATTCGCAATTTCATTAATTTGGTACAAAATTACATTCATAGATATATATTGACTATGAAAAATAGCCACATATATATTGTCTTGGTGGAGTCACTTCCAATACTGAAAGTTTCAACAAAAGTAACAGTTTTGACATAAGCCAAAAAAACCTCCTATCCATATTTCACATATTGTGTCACGGTTCTCACATACCATATACAATAAACAAAAACATGATTTTTATATATCGATTTACAATTATCTGGCTTAGAATTCCATGAAGAGTTGAAGCTCTCCTATAGTAGACCGTCCTGAAAAGGTCTGTGATAATCAAAATTGTCCCCTGCTATATGTTCAGTGATGTGCCAACTTCCATAGTCTAACTGCAAGGCTTCTTTGGAAAGCCTATCAACCATTTTGTTCCGTTCCCTGTAGATGTGAGAGAAAAAAATAGTGTCAAAGGTAGAGATAATCCTCAAAAATTCCTCGAGAATACGCATAAGATGATTCATATGACAAATTTGAGTTCGGTTCACCCAATTGATGATTAATAAGGAATCCCCAAAAACGTGTAATGTTTTGCAACCTTTTTCCACAACAAATAAAAGTAACAGTTTTAAAGCCATAATATCAGAGAAATTGTTTGTACCAGCTCCAAACCTAGCCTTGAGAATAAAAAAATGATGTATAGATAAGTATAAACAACCACCCCCCCAAAAAATTAATTGGTCTCCCAAAGCCGCCCCATCAAAAAAATCCCAAGGCCGCTTTCTTTCCATTTGTTCCTCCTGAACCCCTCGAGCATTTCAAGACCCTTCCTAACCACTGGTTTTAAATGAGTAAGGATGCCAAGGCAATTGATGGCCACATCCCTAAAAAGCGAAGAGTTTCAGGATAGCCAAATCCCCCATGTAGCAATGAGGAGAAAAGCCTTAAGATCCTGCAGAGTCCTTGGCGAGAGCCATACCTCCAAATCCTCTTCGAAGGATGCCCTGTGCCATCCACCAATGGAGGTGTTCAAGTTGTTTGCTTTCGCCCACACTGAAGTGGTAAAAGGAAATCACATAAAGATATGATCAACCGTTTCCTCCTGATCTTTACATAGCGAACACCAACTCAGACCATTGAATTTTCGCTTCTGTACATTTTCCCACATTGGAATTTTGTTCTCCAGAATAGTCCAGGCCATAATATTTCCTTTAGCTGGGCACCTTTGTTTCCAAATTTTTCTCCACCACCACTTTTTGTCTTTTTGCAAGAGTTCAGTGCTTAACTGTACATAACCATCTTTTGGGGTGTAGGCCCCTCCCGAATCCCCATCCCAAAGGATTTCATTTTCCCGATCGATCAAACAAATATTTTCTCTCTTGAGAGCACTGATATAACGGTCCCAAGTAATTACATCAGCCCCTACTAAGCCCAATGTTCTCCTGTATTTCCAGCCTTGGTGCCAAAGAGTTGAGGTGAGAGGATCCCCAACCTGAGGGAGATAGAAATATCCCCCTCGATCCAAGGTTGAGCAGAGTTCTTTAGGGAGTAGGTGCTCTCTAGTACATCTTGCCCAGGGGTCGCGACCAATCCCGAGCAAGGTTCCAAACCCAACACTCCAGGATAATCCATTCCCGACCACATCAAAGGCACTTTGTACCACCTTCCACATAATAGAGATCCCCGTCACCCGAAGGCCAGGACGCCTGAGCCACTCCAACAAAGAGAGTGGAGCCACGTATTTCTGGATGACTACTTTGGTCCAAAGCTTTTTTGTGGAAATCAGTCTCCACATAGATTTTGATGCTAATGCTTTGGAAAAAAGGAAAATATTCTTTAATCCCTAGCCCCCAAGAGATTTAGGTTTTGAAATTATCTCCCAACGTACCCAAGGCACCACCCGATTCTCCATCTTTCCCCTCCACAGATAAGAAAAAGACATTTTTCTAGCTTTTTCCAGAATGCCCTTTGGAATCCAAGAGAGGGACATCCAGTAAAATAGGATTGCCTCCAGTACAGACTTGATCAGTACTAATCTCCATGCCCTAGACAATGATTTATTACTCCAAACCTTCAATCTTTTTTCCAAATCTTTTTTCCAATTTTTCCAAAAGCCACAGCCAATTAGTCTTCCGATAGACATTGGGTTTTAAGTGAAAGCCAATATATTTCAGTCCCTCATCCAACCCTTTCATATGGAAAGGGATATGATGCAAGAAATTTTGAATAACATTTGCCTCAACCAGAGATAATATAATACTAGATTTATGTTCATTAACCCACATATCAGTTTCTCTTTTGAACAGGGTGAACCCCTCAATTAAAATGTCAACTTCTCACTTCGATCCATCACAAAAAAATAGGATATCTTCAACAAAGAGAAAGTGTGTGATGGTCAACCCATTAGTAATTTTTATACCTGTGAATCTCCCAACAATTTTTTCCCCCGCCAGAAATCGACTGAGTCCTTCAGCTACTAAGAGGAATATTAAAAAAGATAAGGGACAACCTTGACACAATCCTCATTCCGGTTGGAAAAAAGAAAAGGATGAACCATTGAGAAGAATGGAGAAAGAACCCGAGTTCATACATCCCATCACCTAGTTGGTAAAGTCCAAACCAAACCCCAAATGAATCAAGACCATTCTTAAGTACAACTAGTTTACCCGATCAAAAGCTTCAGATAAGTCAATTTTCATCACAGCTCCTTTAAGATTCCTCAATTTAATATTGTGAAGGCCTACTTATGCTACACCAATGGCCTCATGGATCTGTCTTCCTTCCAAGAAACCAAATTGTTCACAGGAAATGTGTTTAGATAGAATCTCCTTCAACCTTCTACTGATTACCTTTGATATAATCTTATACAGACAATTGCATAACGAAATAGGCTAAAAATATTCAAAGGAGGAGGGATTATCTATCTTTGGAATGAGCACTAAGAAGGTAGAGTTTATAGGGTTATGAATGTGACCATTCACCCTTGATTCCTCAACCATCTTCAGGACATCAGGTCCAATTACATCGAAGCAACCCAAATAAAATTCGATAGGCCAGCCATCAGGCCCAGGGATTTTCCCTTTTTGGAAGGAGTGAAGAACTTTCAGTAATTCATTTTTAGATACATGAGCCATTAAGGGCCCAACTTCATCATCCTCTACAAAACGGGAGAATAACTGAGCCACATGAACAATTTATGTAATAGTCGAACCCTCTCGTTCTTTAAATAACTCATTGAAATGTTCAGTGCCCAGCTTGGCCAGGCCTTCAAAACAAGATACCTCCTCCCCAACTCGATCCCTTAAACCCCAAATGGTATTATCCATTTTCCTACCTTTGGAAATGGCTTGAAAAAACTTAGTGTTCTCATCTCCACAAGAGAAGTTGAGATCTCTAGCAAGTATAAGATTCTTGTCTCTGATCCATACACAATCAGCTAGTGAATTCCAGTAACACTGACGTTCTTGATAAGGCCTATAGACATTGATAATCGTTAAGTTACACCCCATATCAACATAGAAAATCGTCAGACCAATACTTGAAGCAAACCCCCAAACACTTTCCAAATTGAAATTCTTTTTTTTTTCCACCCAGTGGCTAGCCCCCCCGAGCGACCCATGGCATCCACTACTGCAAACATCCATCCTGGAAACAAGGATTCAAGAGCCTTTACCACTAGAACACTATCCCCTAATGTTTCTTGTAACATAATGACATCCGACGAATTTAAATCGACCAGCCTTTGAAGAGACAATTTTTTCGACGGGTTCACCAACCCCTGACAATTTAAAGACATGACCCTCATGAGGTAACAATCTCATGGGGTTTCTTTGATCTAAGCGCCCAAACAATAGAATATTGCCTACCAAAATCCAGTTTGATTCTGGCTTGATCTTGTGCTAAGAGTAGATGTGATTTCCAACCCCTTCCTTTACCCACAAAAATAGTTTGAGGAAAAGGTCCCAATCCACGACCAACCGAAGCCTAAGAACCAACCTCCAAGAGTTCCCCCTTAACCACCGACCTACTTGTAAGGTGATAGTGAACCTTACAATCTTCCGAAGAGGAGTCCGTGGAAGTAGAGGGGGTGGCTAAGAAGGAGGTGAGAGTGGAAGAGGGAGCCTCAACGAAGGGAGACGAGGACGAAGAGCAAGTGGGAAGGTTAGTACCGAGAACCATGACACCAACCTCTTGTAAAGAAAACTGACTAGACAAAGGAAAAACCTCAGGCGACGTAAGCCCCCCCCCCTCCCCATGTTCAAAGAAGGTGTGACCAAAGAGGGAGAAAAAACAAAACCACTGGAGGACAAGGGGCATGAAAGAGTGATCAAACGGGCCACAGAGTTACCCTTCCCACTAAATTTCAAGAGATAACCCACATCATTCCCAACCCTACCATCAAGCTCGACATATGTAAAAGGAGAAGAAGCAATTAAAGTGACATCCAATAAGGAATTACCCGAGAAATCCTACTCTCGGTGAAAAATGTCCTCCAAAGATGGAGAAAATTTTGGTCTAACAACATTTGACAAGACTGTTCTGCAGCCCAAGTTACCCAAATTTCCTGTGCGTGAACCTTTTGAAGCCTTGTCCGCAGATGGAATATTCAAACTCCCCTTATTCTCACCGGCGACCAACTAATCCTCCAAACACCTCCTCGGGAGAGAAGAGGGTGAACCCGAGCCTTTGGCTTTACGACTGTTCCCTTTGAAAGGCAAGGGACAATAAAAAACTCCATGACAGTAAACATGACATCTATGGCACCGAAAGGGAATCCCTTCATAATCTAGAATCTGGACAAACGTCTCAGACACCGATTCAATCGTAATCTCTTGTAGTAATCCTTGTCGCAAATTAATCCTGACCATAATTCGAGCCATTGACATTTACCCCAAATTTTCAAAGGACATATCCGCTTCTAAAAAACACCCCAAAATATTGCCAATGGCAACAAAGTGTTGTGGATTCCAGAACTGCATTGGGAGCACCAAGAGCCTAACCCAGATTGGTTCTTCTTCGATCCTTTCCTTCTTTGCGTCAAAAGAAGGGGTCAAGAGCTTAAGGATAATGGGAGTGTCTGCCATGCTCCAATCCTTTTTTAACACCCAAATAACATCCTCCGTGGAGGAGAAAATGAAAGAAAACCATCCTCTCGTTTGTAAGCGGATGTGTGGCATCTTAGCGATATCCGGTAACCAATTCTTGGTTATCCAATCCTTTAGATAGGCCATGCCCAACTTCTTTCCCCTAACCTGACCAACCATCGCCCGTTCAAAAAAATTCACCACCCTGTCCATGTCAATATCCTCACCAAACACAAGACGTTCAGTGTAGGATCTATCGCGAGCACACCGGATGGGTTTGGAAGATGAAGTGAGACGTTCCTCCGCGCCTTTCAATTCCTTTAGCGGTCGCTCTGCCCGCTAAGAGTCTCTAGATGGAATTGCTCCCCTCTTCTTAGGAACCGAACCGGCAAGAAACTCAGTAGAAACCCTGCTTGAGATGACTCCAGCTCCCCTACCACCACCCAGAGCAGTGTCAACTAGAAAGTCAGACGACGAGTATGCAAGAGGAGAACTGAAACCCTCTGAGATCGAAACATGCCCACCTATAGCTGCCTCCTCCAGAAAACCCGATAACGAGACACTAATACCTGAGCTAATCCCCCCCTTAACACACCCCAAGACCCATGCAAGACCCCCCACCGAGTCGGGGAAGCACGTGTAATATTCTCCCCAACCCTCAAAGAAACCCAGGCCTCCGGAAAATGGCAGTTCACCCACCGAGGAGAATTCTGGACCTGTCATCCCTGTCATGTTTTCTCCCTAGCCCACAACCTCCGCACACATGGGCATCCCCGACGCACTGACCTCCAACCGTAAACATGACATCTATGACACTGACCGTAAACATGACAATGGACACTCAACAACTCCATGACCGTAAACATGACATCTATGACACTGAAAGGGAATCCCTTCATAATCCAAAATCTGGACAAACGTCCCAACCGCCGATTCAATTGTAATCTCTTGTAGTAAGCCTTGTCGCAAATTAAGCCTGACCATAATTCGAGCCACTGAAATTTACCCCAAATTTTCAAAGGACATATCCGCTTCTAAAAAACACCCCAAAATATTTCCAATGGAAATAATGCATTGTGGATTCCAGAGCTGCATTGGGAGCCCCAGGAGTTTTACCCAGATTGGTTCTTCTTCGATCCTTTCCTTCTTTGTGTCAAAAGAAGGGGTCAAGTGCTTAAGGATAATGGGAGTGTCTGCCATGCTCCAATCCTTTCTTAAGACCCAAATAACATCCTCTGTGGAGGAGAAAATGAAAGAAAACCATCCTCTTGTTAGTAAGCGGATGTGTGGCATCTTAGCGATATCCGGTAACCAATTCTTGGTTATCCAATCCTTCAGATAGGCCATGCCCAACTTCTTTCCCCTAACCCGAGAAACCATCGCCCGTTCAAAAAAATCCACCACCCTGTCCATGTCAATATCCTCACCAAACACAAGTCGTTCAGTGTAGGATCTATCACGAGCACACCAGATGGGTTTTGAAGATGAAGTGAGACGTCCCTCCATGCATTTCAATTCCTTTAGCGGTCGCTCTTCCCGCTAAGAGTCTCTAGATGGAATTTCTCCCCTCTTCTTAGGAACAGAACTGGCAAGAACCTCAGTAGAATTCCCGCTTGAGATGACCCCAACTCCCCTTCCACCACCCAGAGCAACGTCAACTAGAAAGTCAGACGACGAGTATGCAAGAGGAGAAATGAAACCCTCCGAGATCGAAACATGACCACCTATAGCTGCCTCCTCCTGAAAAACCAATAACGAGACACTAATACCTGAGCTGATTCCCCCCTCAAAAAACCCCAAGACCCCTGCAAGACCCCCCACCGAGTCGGGGAAGCACCTGTAATATTCTCCCCAACACTCAAAGAAACCCAGGCCTACGAAAAAGGGCAGCTCACCCACCGAGGAGAATTCTGGACCTGTCACCCCTGTCATGTTTTCTTCCTAGCCCACAACCTCCGCACACATGGGTATCCCTGACGCACTGACCTCCAACCTTGGTATTCCAATTCACAATCAAGCCCCGCGCCCCACCTGTCGCCTTCCAAACTTCCAAAAGACTGCACCCCATCGTCCCCGTCGAAAAGGATGCTGAGTGCCCCACACCTTCGAAGTTGATGGGGTCGCCCCCCTCCTTTTCCATCGCCATAGTCGAGCGCAACCCTGACCAAGCTCCCCCGAGTCAGCCCACTAAACCCTTACCAATGCCTGAGAAACCCCCAGCCCTGTCAGAAAAACCAAACCCTATCCCGCCATTGTCGTTGAAGAGCTCCATCATTGTCCTCACCTCTATTTTTTCCAACCCAAAGTGGTGTGAATCATCCTGGTCAAGAGGTTGTTATGCTTGTTGAGATTGAATTGGCTTCTCTTATATTTTCCTTTCAAGCTGAAGAGTTAAAATTAATGAATATTCCTCAAAGATTTAATGCTTTGCTGGCTCTTGAGAATAGAGAAATTATGCCTTAACTAACTTAAAGAATAGACAACAAACTATTAAGAAATATTTTGATAAAAAGGCCAAAACAACCACTTTTGAAGTTGGCCAAAAAGTCCTTTTATGGGATTCAACTCATGCTGATAAAGGGAAACATTCAAAATTTCAGAAATTATGGTTGGGTCCATATTTAGTTTCCTTTGTCATTGGAAATAATTCTTATTTACTTAAGGACGAAGAGGGCGGGGTTTTCTCATATACTACTAATGGTTCACACCTGAAATATTATATTGAATAAGAAAGAAAAGCAAAATGATTTCTTTTAAAATAAAAAATTTAAAAGTAACACAATGTAAATAAAATAAATGAGTTTTCGTTTTGTTTTCTAGTAAGTTTCTTCTTAAATTATCCAATTTTCTTTTCTTCTTTTTTATCGATTGTTTTTAATTGCTTTCGTTATCATGACTTATACCGTTAGATTGAGTCTATGATCACGCTTGGACCAAACAAGTCTTATGGTTTTATGTGTATTTACAAATTTATTACTGATTAATATGATTTTGATGAATGCAAACATTCAAGTGAAATAAATTACTTCTTAAGTGTATTCATAGTTTCATTATGCTAAGTAAATATCCATTTACAGAGTTATATCTTATAGTAAATAAAGTGAACAACCCTTCCCAACTCTTCTTGTCTTTCTCTTGCTCTATTCCAAGGGAAAAGCTTTAGCATATATGACATAGATTTATGATTTTGCTTCCAAATCACTAACATCAATATATGTGTTCTTACGTTCTTAAATATATTCAGTTAATTATTAATTTCAGATACAAACATGCTTAATCGTTGAACCATACTTACTATAATGTCACCTCTCACACAATTTATTTTTATTTTTTATTTTTCAATTAATAATACCTCTTCGATTTGTCATTTATCAAAATATAGGAAGCATGATTCCTTTATAAACTCTTACATTTACTATTTCACGAATAAGCATTTTATAATTACCCTAATGGTCATGACATTGGGTTCCATTTCTTCTTTGGTACATTATATGGTTCTCTGGTTGGTTACAAATAATTTAAGAGAATCTCTTTCTTTTCTTTTTCGTGGTATAATTAAATGCTAGCTGCATTCTCAAATTCTTATACAATTATTTTTATGAGTACAATGGCCATGCATGTTAATAACAATACCTTTTATCTAAATGCTTGTTACCTTTTCTATTACTTACATGCACATATTCTGGTATGAACGAACTTATTACTTTTATAAGAAAATAAATATAACACACAAAGCAGTTAGGTGGGCTATATCTTTCTGGTTTATTTTTGTGTTAAATGGATTTAATTGAAGTATTTGTCCAAGTAATGTGGTGCAACCATATTGGTTATGTTACTATAATTTCTATATATTTCATGTATTTTTTTTTAATAGTAAGTAGAAAAAGTTTTTGGCATACATATTAATTCATAAGTTATTCTACAAAATATTTCTTTTTCTTTTCAATATTCATACTTAGATAGAATAATTTTCTACAAGAAATAATATGTTACAGGTTTAGGGACTATTTCCCTTTTGTTACCATAGAAACTAGCAATCAAATAATATGCAAAAAATATCTTTAACTAATCACAATCAATATTACAATTTTTATAACTATTTCCTACTATATGTATATGTATTTTCTTATTGTAACAATACCCTTAAATAAAAGAATATAGATATTATCTTTCTCTATTTGTATAAGCAAGATTAAAGAATACCCTTATATTTCTCTATTATCTATAACTAGTCACAACCATTATTACAATTTTTGTAATTATTTCTTATTGTATGTATATATATTTTCTTACTGTAACAATATCCTTCAATAAAATAACATAAAGATTATCTTTCTCTATTTGTATCAACAATGAAATCTGAAGGACCCGATCCTGTCACTGAGAGGGGGGGTGAATCAGTGACACAATAATTTTATCAAATTTTCTTTTTTTAATGCAATCAATATTATAACACAATATTTTATCATGGAACCTAATTGGGAAAACCATGAACACTTTTCTATTATCTGCAAAATTTTGTTTTACAAGTTACATAGAAGGAAGATGTTCGTCCTCTTAGATCAACACCCATTGATCAGGATGCACCCACACCCTTGTTCACCAGCACCAACTGGTAGGAGGTTACAACCCCCTATTTAGTCAACTACAACTGATAAGGAAGCACCTACTCCCCTGCAAGCTCCAACCTTGCCTTGCACCTCCCAACCACCCTTAATTTCTGAATTTGGAAAACTTATGTATCATGTCTTGACTGCTCCTCTCTCTTCTTCTGTCATTTAATCTTCAATGTATTTGCTGCAGTCCAATAAAGACCTTCTATATCAAACACTAGATTGCATAATTGCAAATCTGTCTCCTTCTGTTCTTTATCTTCAATAAGACATTGACAGACACACTTTCTAATTCACATCTCAACATATTTATAAGCCTTTAAAGTTTTCAACACAACTCTTCATAAACAACATGTCTGTTCATTTAATATCACATAACCCTTGTTTTTAAGTAACATAGTCATTAACATAACTTTTCACAACCACACATCATTTTAACAACCATCTGACCTTTTTTTTCATAAATCGATCACAGGTATGCATCGATTTATTTTTTTAATTCGATTCCATATCTTTGCAAATATTGCAGAAACTGAGTTCTGCAAGGGTGCTTCATTCAACCCATTTACATGTGACCACAGGCGCATACCTACGAGCTTATTAATTTAAGCACAATCTCTTCTTTCTCCCTTTTCCTTTTATACCCCGTATGTCTAGTGCTGGGACTGTGTTCTTCAGTACTTCGTCCTTCGGGACGACATGCCTGTGCAACCTTTCAAATCTTCCTGAATCAGATTCCACCAAAATATATAGGACGGTCAACATTTGTTCTTCCATTAGTCGAATGATCCTGGCTTGTCCAGAGGTTTCGAACAAATCGACGATCATGAATTAATCTACAGGTGAGTGAACGGTTCACGTTTATTTCAGGAATTCAGGGCTTTGGGGGTTCGGATAATCGCTGCTCCAATTTCCTCCGAAGTGATCACCTGTCAAATAAGTCATAAAGCGGTGGAGACTTTTTGCTGTCGGTTGACACTTCCACTTATGCTATCCTTCCACTGTTTTTGATCAACGGTTGAGAACACTCCCAAAGCATTCTTCAGATCGGATGACTCATGTCCACTTCAGGACTTTGGCCTTCGGGACTTTGGGTGTTTGCTGGTGGTGAAACTCCCAAAGTGAAAACTCCCAGAGTGATGTAACTTGCTAACGTCACTTATTGACATGGCATTGACTGAGTGACTACCACATGTCACTTAGATTCGTGGCTTACATATGCCTAAAGTACCTATGAGACCTTGACACTTGTCATCATATGATTACGCCACGTGTCCTTGCTAATGTAGATCTCTTCATGTGGCACATGTTCTTCTCCTTGATCTAATGGTCAGGATACTTCCCGAAGTGTTCCTTTGATCGAACAACTCATGTCCACTTCAAAACTTTGGCCTTCGGGACTTCGGGTAATTCGCTTTCTCCACTTCCCAATTCTCCCGAAGTGAGATTCTCCGAAGTGTAAACCTCGAGTAATTGACTTCATCCAATGGTCATTATTTAACCCGAAAAGGCTTAACATGATCCAACGACTATCGGGAATTCGAATATTTGGGATATCGGGCCTTTGGAGTTGCTTATCCTATCCTTCTACTTTCCTCGATCCGACGGTCATGATATCTACCGAAGTGTTCTTCAGATCGGATGGTCCCCATTTACTTCGGGACTTTGGCCTTTGGGTGATCTTACTTGTTCTCAACCCTTTTCTCCCGAAGTGGTCAACGCTGAAGTTGACCACTACTACCTTGGCACGCTTCTGAACAAATCAGATGGTCCTCATCTACTTCGGGACTTTGGGGCTCCGATCTTCGTCTTTTCTTATCATATCCTTCCACTTAACTTGATCCAACGGTCGATGTGGATTGCAGAATTGTAACTTGCACATGGTTTAATTCGTCGCCCAAACTCCGTAATTGAAGTTGTGCGATTGTTGGTGGGTCAACCACAGTCGTCAATCTTTGAATCGATGAGATCTGACGGTCTAGACTAATTGCGGGATTTGAAATAATGTGTAGTTTAATTCTCCCTTCGTGCTCCGCAATCAATCCCTTCCCTTGATCTGGCACTTGCGTATCCAACAGTCCTGGTTTGTCCTGTGGGGATTTCAATTCTGATCACGTTTCTACACTGTGCTTTCCCTTCTGAGCTTCATGTGCATCATCGACTGTTGACATCAATGACAATATGTCCAACAAAATCCTGATAATGATTCCTATTGTACTAATTATAACTCCAAACAAAACTATTCTTAAGCAGAGAAAACATACATGAGCATGCTGTAAAAATTGGGGACAAATTGAGTAGAGGATCTAGTTCCTCCCAACCATAGACCTAAACATCCAAGTTACTTTCTCCTGTCACCCTCAAGCCTAATTCATTATTCCATAGGGACTGAAAATTTCAATAGCCTTCTCCAGATAACTCAGATCTTAACTCTTTCTCAGAACCATCAAGCTAAAATCCTCCTCATAAGTACTCAACAACGTCTTTCCTCCTCTATACTTGTCTTTTCTTATGTTACCAAGAATAATGATAACTTGCCTATGTCTTTTTCCAAGTTAACCTCATCCCTAACCCTATGGAATATTCTTGGCCTAACTTTGTGCTAGCTTGTTCTCTCACATTCCACATCCTTGGGAGTAGGTTTATATTTGTCCTCATGGACAATATTTACTCTGGTGGTTTTTATCGTTTTTCACTCTCCCATGAAATAATGAATTACTTTTTTTGTAATTGGATTCTCTAATAAATTTGTCTCTAGTTTAAATAAAATAATTTAAAAATAATAATTACAAAAGTATTCCTCATCACCAATGTTTAGGATGATATAATTTTAGCATAACTTTTTTTCTCAAAACATCTCATAATACAAATAATCAAAATTAAAATATTCAAATGTTTATAAATGAAGAGACATTACACTTACCATCCAATTTGATTAACTAGAGATCCCAAGTCTTGACCTACTATAAGCATATAGTAAGCCACCCTGTGGAGTCGATGTTTGTTAACCCAAAATTTGGCCCAACTAATTTAAAATCCTTCAAAGAGTTGCAAGTAAATATTGTCACATCACCTTGCCTAATTATTATTTATAAAAATACAAAGGTAGGCTAGGGTCCCATCAACGAATTTTTTTAAGCATTTATATTATTATTGATGTTATGGTTTGTTTGCTACATTGGGAAAATTATGATTTATCTCCACGATCTAGTTAAAAAGATGATAAGATATGAATGTTGCGATAAATCTCTTTTCATGGTTTACAAGTGGCAACACATGCTTTCGAAATGCAAGACTTATTCCATGGTTCACAACATACAATGGATGCAAGTTGAACTCACTATATATCAAAGGCACGATTGAGTTTATTCACTTGAAGACAAGGTTACATCATAAGTTAAAAACCTTACCTCAAAGTTTTAAAGATATATGGTATGGTGTATGCTCATGAGATGAAACCTCGATGTTATGTATGAGATTGACCTTTGAAGTTTGACAACCATACTATAAATAATTTTATAAATTTGTGAGCATCATAGTAATGGAGGCGCTTAGAAGGTATATGTTGGAAGCTACAATTGTTGTCATATTTAAAACAATTTGATGTGAGTACAATAGTCATATAATGCAAAATTATCCCACCATAAAACAAATATGGAAATGTGTGTTGGAGTTAATGAGACTGGGGTGTATCAATTTCAATGTTTGTTGGACGATTCACTTAACATTAGTAACAAATAGTGGAGCTAGAAGTTACCAATGTCTAGATAGTAAAACTCGGCCCAAATTTGTGAGAAGTGGATGCATTCTAACTAATTCAATAAGGGATAAAAAGAATTAGATGCATTGAGCTCATAAACACACAACATAATCAGTTTTTTCAATGCTTAGAAACAAGGTATTTCACTACTCTCTTCTTGCTATAGGTAGATGGGATGTTATGAAGCCTTTATTTTTTAAACTCATCCTTTGAATGGCTTATTCCATTTTTCTTTTCCTAGTTTCACAATACCCAAATGCCGAATTGATGCACAAATAGGCCATTCGTGCACCCATAATAACTCTTTCTATTTTCGAATGAATTATTCAACTTCATATATTACATTTTCCGCATACCTAGAATAGGATATGGCACATCATTTTATTTTAAATTTTTTTGTTATATGAAGTTTATATTATGAACAAAAAAATATTATATTGGATATTGGCATTTGAGGTATTGTTCCCATCATCCTTTGTTGTCATGCTTGTCATTAACCAAACAAGCGTCTTATGAATAGAAAAAACATATGCTAGATGTAAAAGCAACAATCATTACAAGCCTGTGTGTGATATAAAATATGGTTGATTAACATGCATTTTTCAATATCGAATGTTCGCATCCAAACTCTTCATGCTCATAGCATATGCCATCAATTGTTGTATTAATAAATTTTAGGTGAAGTAGATTCCATTTTAATTACATGCAACAAATAATGAGTATTTGCTTGAATGGTTATAAAATGGAAATAATGTTGTTGTATTCATATTGCTAGACGAGCTTCTTTTGTAGAGGTTCACATGGATCTAGAAGAAGACAGTGAAGAAGACCTAATGTTATCTCGAAAGATGAGAGGAATAATAGACTATGTTTTTCTATTCACTTTGATGAATTTAACTAGCTGACTCAAACATGACATGTTTCCTTGGGTGGACACCAAGATTTACATCAACCATTCATTCTTGTTAATGCCCCTTTATAGCCTCATCCCAACATAGAATACATTCCTTTGCATCCTTAACTAGATCTTGTTAATGATGAGTGAGGGGGGACCCAAATAGACCGGCCTATGGAATTTCAAATTGGACTAATAGTCATAAAAAACAACCCGAGATAATATTTCCCCCTATTGTCGCTTCCTCCGATTCATTCGCTCAAAACCAACCATGCATTGAAATCAATTCTTTTTCACAGAAGCTACCAATAGATGTAAACGGAAATAAACCTCTGGATAAATCCTCTAGCATTGAGTCTTCAAAGTCTATTTTTTCTCACTCCAAATCATACACTGAGGAGTTACAAGGAGATGGTAGGAAGGATATTTCACATGTGGACATGTTTCTGGAATTATCTCAATATTAATACTTTTATGTTTATGATCATTTTGATGTTATGTGCTTGATTTTGACTGGATTCAACATTTAAAATTTTGACCTAAAAGCTATGATGCTTATGACATTTATGAGGAACATGTTTTATATCTTAAGCTTATTTTGATATATGGAGGGATAATATTATGATGTTAATATATATTCATGGTTTTCATATATGCTATGGTCATGATGTGTATATGGTTTTGTATTGGTTATTTTGAGAAGATTAATAGGAGTCAAAGAGGTACTTAAATTCATGGGAGACATAAGTTTTTATTAAGTTTGGTGGGACCCTTGCCTATCTTACATAAAGTCACTAATATAATCCCAAAGTTAATTTATTAATTTAAGTTTCATTGATCCTATCTTCTCTTCCATTTCTCATAAATATTTATTAAATAGAAAATGATTGAAACCAAATAACCTCTGGAAAATAATACAAAAGGAGAAAGAGAGATCAATGGAAAGTGGAGATTCATTCAGAGAGAGGGATTTCTATAAGAGTGGAAGAGAAAGGTAAAGTGAGACTGATTTAATCTTCTTTTTCGAGATTATAAATTATGTGCATCACACTACTTGAGGTGGTCTAAATCAGATTATAGAATTTCTTTTCTTTCTCAAGCACTTAGTTGCCTTTGCATGATTTTATTTACATCTAAGGCTTCCAAAGATTTCTTTGGTCCAAGGTCTCGCAGGAATTTGAAAAAACTATTTTGTCCAAAACCGACATAT
>JASDQU010014086.1:111201-124697 GCA_032191745.1 Picea mariana
ATGATGATGAAGAACTCATATAGAGACCAATTTTAATTTATCAAATTTAAAAAATATATTTCTATAAAAATTTTATCATAAAAAATTAACTTTAAAATATTGTAATTCCACAAATTAATGTGATATTAAATTATTTGTTGGCTTGATCCTCGAAGTATTAATTTGTGATGGAACCAAGTGGATTTCCCACCGTCTTTGACACTTATAATGCACACTTTCCTGTACACCACTTTGATGTTATGGGTGAGATTGTTGCTTCAACTTTTGCCTCCACCTATGATGCCTTCGCTTCTATAGGCTATGGCGACACCATAACTTGAACTGGAACTACAAAGCGAGGTCAAATAGCATTTAATATATAATTATTCTCACACTGAGAATCTTATTCAATAATGAGATATTATATATTATTGTATAATACATAATATAATATCTTTTACCGAATATTTCCCCTCACCCCCACCCTCATATAACATATGATGGTGAGGGTGGTGGTGGTGGTGGTGGTGGTGGGGGTGGGGGGATATTATGCAAAACATAATATGTTTTGCATAATATCCCCCCACCCCCACCCTCACCCTCACCCTCATATATATGTTTTGCAGAATATCCCCTCACCCTCACCCTCATATATATGTATGTTTTGCATAATATCCCCCCTCCACAACCACCCTCACCCTCATATATATGTTTTTCATACTATAATATGTTTTGCATAATATCCCCCCACCCCCACCATCCTATATATGTTGTTTTGCATAATATTCCCCCACCCCCACCCCCATATATTTGTTTTGCATAATATCCCCTCACCCTCACCCTCATGTATATGTATGTTTTGCATAATATCCCCTCACCCTCACCCTCATGTATATGTATGTTTTTCATAATATCCCCCTTCCACCCTCACCCTCATATATATGTTTTTCTTACTATAATATGTTTTTACCCTCATAATGGGAATCTTATTTTACCCTCACCATCATATATATGTTGTTTTGCATAATATTACTCCACCTCCACCCTCATATATATGTTGTTTTGCATAATATTCCCCCACCCTCACCCACCCTCACCCTCATATATACGGATATTATGCAAAACATAATATGTTTTGCATAATATCCCACCACCTCCACCTTCACCCTCATATATATAAACATAATATCCCCCCATCCCACCTTTATGAAAAACATATTATGTTTTGCATGATATCCTTTTACCCCCATCTTGATTTTTTTCCAATGGAAAAAGTAGTTTCAATGTTATTCATTAGAATCAAAAGAAAGTTTCTAGTACTTAGTGTGACATGTAGAATCATGAGCCAAGACTACTACTATAAAAAAAACATCATCTCATCATAAACCTACCTCCTCAAAAAAATCCTGAATCATAAAGCCTTATCCTCATACAACATAGGAAATCACAAAAAACTTCAGTGTCTAGAAAAATATGCAGAGCATAAAGAACAAAAATCAAAGACCTCCCAAACAGGGAGTAAGAGAAGCATGCCTATAGAGAAATAAAAAAATGAAGAAATATCCAATATTAATTACCGAATCTTCAAGGAATTCATCATAGAATAGCCAACCAATCTATTTATCAAGTGTTATCTTTGAAAGAGTATCTGGAAAAGAGTTGAATTTCTCTTGAACATGGAAGCATTATATCCATCTGAAAGAAAGCTTGAGATCCTTTATCTTCCTCTTCCATGTCTGCAAAGATAAAAAATTTAAGTGGGAATTTCCATCAAAATAGTCAAGGATGACCTTTGAGTCACCAACAACCATTAATTCATGAATATAAAATCTCAAGGCAAAGTGCAAAAGACCCCACAAATCAAGCAACTTGGCTTTAATATTTGAACCTATTCCAACAATAAGATGGATATTGAATAAATGGGCACTGCTCAACTTTAATACTATACCAACACCACAAATACCTCCAGTTGTAGGTCCATCAAAGAATCCTAAAGGCTTTTGACCAAAACATATCGAGTTCATAATAAAATCAATTTTTTCTCCTTCGTCTGTACTGGGCTGCTCTTTTATAGCCCTGTAAATCCTTATATAGATCCCATAGTCATTTATGATGGAGTTTTAAAACAAGATCTTATTCATGTATCTCCATAAACCCCAAAGTACAAAGAAGGGGATCATCATGTGTCGAGGATAGACTAAAAACCAAGATTTCAAATTTTCAGTCAAGGGTTGTAATTTCCAAATATCACAGAGATTCAAGTGTGTACATACTTTCTTCCATATGAATTGTGTGACTTCACAATTAACCATCAGATGTTGAGTGGTTTCATCACTCCTTAAACATAGTGAACACACATATGGGCCTATTCCTCCTCTGCGCCTGTAATTCTCCCTTATGAGAATGTGATCTTGTAGACTTAAGCAAACGAAAATAATGATTTTTACAGGGATTTGCAGTTTCCATATTGCTCTATACCACCATTCCAGATCCACTTTCACATTCAGATCAACCAATGCATATAAGAATATTTAACAGTAATAAAACCTGATGAGTGTTTTCGTGACCATGCAATTGTATCCTCTTCATTTCTGAGTGAAAATCCATTGCATGTTAACATTAAAAAATAAGATTCCCATTATGTTTCCATGTCTCCTTCTAGACCCAGATCACAAGGAGATAACTAGTCATGTGAATCCAAAGCATTATAAGGAGAAGTATGATTGATATGTGCAAGAGTATAAACCTTGAGAGAATGAAGATGTTGAATAATTCCTGTTGAGAGTTTAAAAGAAGGACCACTTCCCACAAAAGGGTCTAGACCATCCAGTACCCCGATACCAGTACCGATGGACCATGCTAACCACTTCTTTAACAAAGGCACATACAAAAAAAGATTCCTCCAGAAGAGTGAGACTACATGGTATCTGTGGTTTTCAGTTTTTAACCAATAGATGGAATCTTCTTCTTTAAGATATTTATCAAGCAATGCTAAACTCCACAAGTAAGGCCCAAAAAAATATCTCCATAAAGACTTGGCCTCCAATGCTTGTGAAAACCAGTCTAGGTTCCAAATACCCCAACCTCCAAGTGATTTCAGTTTTGTAATCAAATCCCAATTAACAAGATGAAAACCCAAGGGTTTACTTGCTCCCTTCCATACAAAATTTGAACATACTTGTCGACTTGATCAATGTTGGGACTTTTGCTAATGTGCACCCATAGACCGAGAAGTTTTGTAGGACAATTTTAATAAGTACCAGTCTGTCACCCAGGGATAACCACCTAAAATACTAGTGGCCAACTCTCTTTTCAATTTTCTAAAGTATCCATAACCAATCAAAGACTTTATAGTCATTAGGCTTTAAGTTAAACCCTAAGTACTACAACCCACAATCTAAATGTACTAAGGGAATTTAAAAATTTCTTCAAGCCTTTCAATTTTCTCATCCTCCATATTGTTAAAGACAAAACATGATTTTTGACAATTTACTTAAATTCCAGTAGCTTGACAGAAAGTAGAAATAATCTTCTTTAATTCAATCCATTATTCAATAGAGATATACCTAGAATCAAAACATCATTGACGAAGAGTAAGTGTATAATGAATAACCCTTTAGCCAATTTTAGAACTAAAAAAAGTCCGTCTGATTTGGCCTTCTTCATCATTCTACTGAAACTTTCCACCACCAGAAGAAACAACAAAGGTGAAAGTGGTCAGCCTTACCTTAAGCCTCTGAAGCCTTTGAAGAAGTTTGTTGGGGAACCATTTACTAGGACCGTGAAATTTGCACTTGAAACACACCCCATTATCCATTGTACCACCTCCCACTTAAGTCCTATCTGTATCAACAAAATTCTTAGAAAATTACAACTAACTTTTTCATAAGCTTTCTTTAGGTCCAATTTTAGAACTGAAGAGGACATCTTCTTGGATTTTGAAGAGTGCATACACTCTTGTGCAAGACCAATAACATCAAATATAAGCCTATCTTTCAAAAAACCAAATTGTTCTTCTGAAATACATGAGGCCAATTTATCTTTTATCCTGGAGGAAATGATCTTAGTAATAACTCTATCCATAGTTATAGAGAGCAATAGGCCTATACTCATGAAAATAAATAGGTTTTGGATCCTTTAGGATAAGAATTAAAAAATTAGCATTTAATGAACCACACACCTTTCCAGAAGTCCTTGACTCTTCCAATCCATCTAGTAGATGTTTACCCATTATATCAAAGAAGTGTTGGAACAATTCCTAGGTCCATCCATCTGGTCCTGGGATTTTTCCCTTCATCATCATCTCTACAATTTTCTCAATCTCCTGAAGGGTGGCTTGTTTACCAACCTCATTGCTTTCTTCATCCGAGAAGAATCTTGGAACTTATTTTAACACATTGAGTTGGGTTAGGGTATCTTCTCTATCCTTTGCTTTATAAAGAGATTTGTAAACATTGAAAGTTGTTTCCCCAATTTCTGCCTGAGAATGTTGTAGATTATCTTCATTATCCAGGATATCCCATATAGTGTTATATTTCTTTCTATGCTCAATGAATTTATGGAGAAATTTTGTATTCCTATTCCCACTTTGCAACCAAACAACCCTGCTCTTGAGACACCATGATTCTTTTTCAATTTTGAGGATCTCGACTTTCCTCTTTTCAAGTGACATTATCAACTCTTTATCTTTAGGAGTGAAAATTTGTGAGGGATATCTTTGAAAAACCTTTGTCAAATTCTTCTCTAGATCCCTATATCCTGCTTGTATCTTTTTTCTCTTTTCTTTATGAAAAGAATCCACTGCTTCTTTTAATTTCTTAAGCCTAGTCACAATTAGGTTCATAGTTGAGATGTCTTTCCAAAGAATAATAGACTTCCAAGTTGAGCGCACCAATAGATTAAAATCCAGTTCCAACAACCATGTGTGATTAAATTTGAAGGGGAAGTGATTTAAATCCTTATGTTATTAAAATTGCAAACACACTAGATTATGATTTGTAAGAAAAGAGTTTAGGACCCAAGATCTACATCTATTCAGATTTCCCAACAAGTCTTCAATCATGAAAAAACAATCTAATCTCTTCCATATTCCTTCTATCCCAGAACATCAATTTATCCAAGTTGGACATATCAAGCTTGGAGAAATATCCACTAAGCCCATTGAAGAAAACATTGAAGAGAAAAAGTCAGAAAGGGGATCCAATATTGCACGTCCCCCCCAAATATCCCCTAAAGAAAGAGTTAAATTAAGGTCCTCTCCGATTATTAAATTTTCCTCGTTTAAGAAGCCACAACTCTCCAAATGCTGCCAAAAAGGACCTCTATCTTTATAGGGTCTGTAGAAGTTCAAAAGTTTGAGTGGAGTTGAGATGTCTTTTAGCTGACCTTCCAATAATATACCAACAACTATTTGGTAGGCTTGAAAATCTGCATTCATTAGATTCCATCCTGAGATCAAACCCCCAGATAGACCAAATGAATTTGTCACCATACAATTCCAGCTAGGACAACATTTTATTAAAAACCCTTTTGCTTTCCCACAATCTACCATTGTTTCCTGAAAGAAGATGATATTAGGGTTTACAGTATGAATTAACCTATTTATGGTTAACAAATTTTTGGCACCCCCTACCCCATGCAAGTTATAGGAAAGGATAATCATGGAGGAACCCCCAAATCATTCCTCTATTCTCTAAGAGCCCTTGGTGGAGAATGAGGATCAAGGTGAGAAGATTCAGTAAAAGGATTGAAAGGTGCTAAACCTCCTTTAATTGCACCTGTATCCTTTCTTTTTGAGTTTTTGTCTCAATGTATTTTCCTTATTGTGACATTGGATCTGTCTCTAGACTCTTTTACATCCTCCACATTGTTAAAAACTTGAAGAAGGTTTTTTGATTGAACATTTTTATAAAAAGGAGCATTTTAAACACAACCAACATCAAAATATGAGGGTCCAATAACACAAGTGTTATCAATTCTTTTAAGGTCATGGAAATATAAAAAATTTCCACTGATCCCAAAATAGTTTCTCCAAAATCCTGAAAACCAACTTTCCCCCCCGGTTCAACATCTACAAAGAGGANGGTTTTTAGGGGAGGAAATATCATTAACCAAATCCAACAACTAGGTTTCAACTAAGGAGTCATATTTTATGGAAACCCTAGTAGGTTTTTGACAATCATGCAGAATTATTAAACTCTCTTCAACCATCGTAACTTTTGAAGGAAAATTTTTGAATTTCTTCATAACCAAATCCCAGAAGCCTAAAAAAATATCTACAATCCAATCCTCACTCTGAATAAGAGCTTTGCTATCATTTTTTGATAAGGAATTGTAAAAAGAGGGAAAATAGTATACATCTTACCAATGAAAGAGTCTTTATCAAAGCTGCGAGGAGAGTCAAGTTCCAAATGGGATTGTTATAAGGTCTTCTCTGGATTGGCCTCCTATGGATCTGTTAAAACCTTCTCCTTGTGCAAGCTTGGGCATTTAGCTTTTATATGACCTATTTGTCTACAATAGTGATAGTGAAAAGGAACTCGCCAGTAATCCAATGATTGTATATAGGATCTATTTTGTGAGATAATTTCTATGTCTTTAGGTAACCCCAAATCTAAGTCCACCTCCACTAGAATCCATGCTCGCCTTTTGTTGTTCCATCTAAAGGAATTTTTATCAAAATACACGATTTTTCCCATAGTGTTACCTATATCCTTAAAAACCTTGGATACCCATAATTCTATTGGAAAGTCTAGCAGTAGCATCCAAAAACATCTCTGCTTGAAAGACTCCAGGTAGGGATTAAACCCTGGTTCCCATCTCTTTAGCACTAAAACACCTCTACCTATAACCCAAAAAATCTCAAGGATTTTTAATAGATCTTCTTCAGACGGGAAATAAAATATTATCCAGTGATTTGAGAGAAGACTAAATCGTGGGAAAGACCCCACCTTTGGTTTCCAAACATCTTGAATCCACTGTTTTAGCTTGTTCTTCACCATCTTAGTGTAAAAGAATTTTCCAACCAACGCCTTCAAAGATAATCCCACAACTCTATCCATAGATACATCTTTCCCCAAAATATACATGGGTCTGCCACTATGAACTTTCAAACTATTATGTTGTCATTTGATTTTCGCAGCCTCTCCTGTTAGTTTTCCTTTGACCTCTGTTTCTCGAGAGCACTTCACCTTTTGGGGGTTGTGATAAACTCTTCTCTTCTCACCAGGGTTTTTGAAAATACCTTCTTCTGCTTCCACATCACTAACTATGGTTTGTGATATGACCATATTACCTTCTAACATATTTTTCTGTGGGTTATCCGACTGTCTGGCGTTCGATTGGGTTGACACATATATAGTTTTTTTTCATGTGCAAGTGTGTCCCACATTGTCGAGCATATATTTCTCTATATGCCTTGTTGGACAGAAACAAACCCTCTTTTTCCCAGAGAGCATACTCTTCTTCCCAGTCTAAATCCAATAACCCTGCCATGACATCTTATGAGTTGTATTAACATAACCCCAAAAATGCATGGAAGTTAGGTGCCTGCAAACTATTGGTTGAGATTTTATGATATATTTGCAACTCTCGCGTAGTTGCAGGTCATCCTACATCAGAGCTGACCATGAATCCACCTCTCGAAGCTCCTTCACCTCAGAGGATGAAGTTATCCTTTGGACCCCCTATCCACCAACTCATTCCTCTACCCGTAAAATTGAGTGTATTCCCCATCTTGATATATGAGTGTAGAGATGAAGGAAAATACTCGGAAAAACATGTATATTATTATATAATATAATATATTATATATAGTTATTCGCACACTAAATTTTATTTTTTTAACCTATTTTTTTTTAAATAAACAAAATTATTTTATAATAAGAAATTATGAAGGTGAGGAGGAGATGGGATGGGATGGATAAAATATTAGATAATATATATATATATATTGGGAATCTTGCTGATGTTGTGTAAAGAGTTGCACCGAGGACAGTGTAAAAATAAGGGGAGGGGATTGTAATACCCCAAGGACGTGTCCCAATTATATTATGAATTGTAATTATGTTTATAGGCTGGTGAGCCAAGTGTATATAAGTTGGTTGGCTTATGTGTTTATTAGGCCAGAGAGCCTGTTTTTGTATATGTAATTATGCAGAACATTAATAAAGATTAAACGTCACTCCGTGGAGACCGACCACAAAGAAAGAGTGATGGGGGACTAAGATTCCACAGGGTGGGTAAGGGAAATGGGGCTAAAAGGTTGGAATTAGGGGCTAATCTTAGGGGCTTAAGTCCTTGAGAATAATAATTTATTATTATTCCAAAGCTATGTGAAAGACATGTTTTTATCCTAAGTCCTGGGAGAGGCAACGTGTGCAAAAGGGAAGGCATGCAGCTCCGGGAATAAAAGTTTTGACCTGGGCTCATGCAGTTAAAAGCTAAAGTGTCAGCTGTGTTGGGGGTTCGCTGGTCATTCTTCCCCATCCTCCGTCTGAAACCGTGGGACCTCTGCAGTGATTCCTTGTCACGCACCCTGAAACCAGTGGAAAACCCGTGGACTGAGTCATGTCTCCTATGAAGTCTGAGCACCCTGTAAATGTCTAAGACGTGTTGTGTCATAACTGTTGGCTGTTGCGTCCACGCAGTTCCTTGTAGAGTCAAGTTCGTACCTTAACCGTTTTGGGTTGCTGCCTTTTGTTTTCCTGAGTTGTTTTAGCCAGTTACCATTGTTGTCACCCATACCTTGCTAGAACTGAGTCGAAAGTGGTTGAAGAAGCGGGTTGTCCGACTCGTGGTAGAAGAGGTAGGTTGTCAGGCCTGTGAGAAGCTCTCTCCAGGTGAGAGAGTTTGCTAGGAAGTGGTTTTCTCCTAGAGAGAGTCCAACACCAACTACAGAGCTTTGAGAATTCCTGATCCGGCTTGTTGTCAAGACCCTGAGAGGGAGGTGAAGTAGCTGATGGACTGTGTGACAGTGAAGGTGTATACTCCCGGGTGGAACATGCATGTGGGGAATGAGAGTCTATGAGTAGTGGACGTAAGAAGGCTCCTGGAGAGAATCCTTCCAGTTGCATTGTGTAGTTTCCTGTAACCTCAGCCTAGTCTAGGATTCCCTTGCCCTGGGTGGAGCTTACTCTCAGCTGGGGGGTGACCCACTGCTGAGCATGATGAGCAGTATGGTCTATGGCTGGGAGGTTCGTGGAAGGTTTGCACGTATTTGGTGGTCTTCTAATAAAGATAAGTACCTCTTTTATGTTCATTTATAGGCTGTGTAATGGTACATATGTTGTAATTGAGAAGTATTGCCTGTGTATGTTGTATGTGCTCCATGTGTAGGCCTACTGTTATTTCCACATATTATTATGTTACATATATATAGAATAGACATTCTATGTTCATATGGAACATTCATATGTTCATATCTCTGTGTGGCATAGCCAATAGTTAAGCCTGGAACTGTCACAGATTAGAGTAGTGCCGCAGAGCTGCAGGAGTGACATTTCCCGACATATTGGTGGTTGGGGATGTTACTATAATTATAATAATAATAATAATATAATATAATATAATGTATAATATATTATATTATATATTTCTTTTTACATTAAAGTTTACTTCTTCTAATTTACCTTTTAAAAAATAAATAAAATTATTTTAGAATAAAAAATACATTTATTGTTAGTACACTTTTATTTTAATTTAAAATTTATTAAGTGTAGAAAAATAATTATATACGAATATCAAAATTTTACATTTTTTATTTTTTTTCATTAATAATAATAAAAGTAAAATTAAAACAAATTTATATTATTTTTTAATTTAAATATGATTATTTTAATTTAAATATATTAAGTATTAATATAGATATAAAAAGTAAAATTAAAACAAATTTATATTATTTTTTAATTTAAATATATTTATTTTAATTTAAATATATTAAGTATTAATATAGATATAAAAGTAAAATTAAAACAAATTTATATTATTTTTTAATTTAAATATATTTATTTTAATTTAAATATATTAAGTATCAATATAGATATAAAAGTATGAACTTTGATTTTTGTTTATTCAATTTTTTAAATATTCATTTTCTCATAATGTTGGTATTTTTTCTTTTAGATAAGAAGTTAAATTGCAATTAGGATATAGATATAAAAGTATGAACTTCGATTTTTGTTTATTCAATTTTTTAAATATTTATTTTCTCATAATGTTAGTATTTTTTTTAGATAAGAAGTTAAATTGCAACTAGGATAGTATTTGGTCTTTGGGATCAAAGTTAGATGTTACTTAATGTCACATGACCTCACTTGAGTAGGCCTAATGGTTAAGAACATGTGTTTCCTCCTAAGAGATCACAAGTTCAAATCCAGAGGGAGGTAGGGTATGTATACCTCCGTAGACTTTACCAATCAAATCTCTAGGCGGAGGGGATCTCATACACCAATTTGGTGTCTGGCTTGGTCGTGCCCTTAAAAATAAATTATTATTATAATTATTATAACCTCAATGACGACAATATGTGATATTGACTTTCTTGAAAATATTATTCATGTTGAAAGTGTCTTTTAGTCTTGGAGTGAGACCTAAAATTATTTTTGATTGGTTAAAAACCCATCTTCCTTGAACACAAGAAAACAAATTAATGGCCCAAAATCCATAAGCATATGAAAAAAGTAAAATTCTACCTCCTTATAGACTACTAGGCATATGGAAAGAATAAAATTCTACCTCCTTATAAACCACCAAAAAAATCATTTCAAATGATATGATTTTCCTTAAATATAAATAATAAATTAACCCACAATTATAAATAATAACCAATAATAAAAATATTTTAAACACTTCACAGAGTTTACCTTCATCTTAAAACAAACTCTGTTGAATTGTTAAATGAGGCCATCTAACTATACAATACACGTTACCTTGAGATAAACACAAAATCTATCTAAACACTTAATACTCACCTATACATATTGCAAATCTCTATGACCATTTTGTTACTAAAAATTGAATTTTATTTTATTTTTATTATCATGTTATATTTAAATTCAAAACCAAATTATTACTATGCATGCGTGCAATGTAAATATTGAAAAGGAAAAATCCCAAAAAAGTTGGATACATACCAATATCATATTTTCAAAGTTCGTTGGACAATGATCCTTGCAACGTGGGAGACAAAGCTATATTAGTTTTTTCCAACTTGGTGATTATATTAAAATATGAGAAGACGTGAATAATGGTCCATACCAATAAGTAGGTATTCCTTCCTTTTAAAATAAACTCCCACACCATGTGGGAGGTAGAGTAGGTATAATTGTTGTTGACTTCCTTGTTTCCAAACTCTTAATTCATGCATGTTCACTCAAACATTACTTTAAATTTAGTTGCTTAAAAAATTATAATTTATTATTTGTTTACATAAGTTTTTTTATTGGTAAACTAGCATATCTTTGAAATGGGGAAGATAACGTTGAACAAAATCTTGAGTATATATGTTGGAAAAGAAAGTGTTTTTTCTTAAATTACGATTATTATTCACCTTCTTTATTTTCCCTTTTTAAAGTTTTAAGATGAGTTTTTAAACCATTTTGACGATGAAAAGAGGTGAAAAGGTTTTCCCAAAAAATAATCTTGTTTGACATGGTTCAATGATGAAGTCTTGTGCTCTCTTGTGATTAAACATCCAAGGAAACCATACTTCAACATGCCTACAAGAGCACTTTCCACACACATATCAAAGTGAACTTCATTTGTAATCAATTCTCTCTATATAGTTATACCCTGCTCAGATCTACTAGGTTGGGAGTGGCAAACATTTTCAAGCTTTGCCTCAACCCCTTTTAGTTGCATTTTTTTGACATTTCTTTCACGTAAAAAGAGGGCTCAACGAAGAGGCAGACTCATGGGAAAAGAAGGCCAAACATCTTCATCAAGAATCACTTTGCCTGAATGGGATTATTCAACCCCTCCAAGTTCCTTAGTGTGATGACCAAGGGCACATCCTTTATAGGGGTTTTGACATAATGGGCATCCCTAACCTGATATTCTCAAATGTTAAAGAAACATGCAAGGAAGCTATTTATGAAACCAAAATGTAAGGGGAAGTCACCATCATTTAACCTAATTAATCCATCGTGAAAGACAAGACTCTTAAAGGTGGTAAACTAAAATTACAAGACAAAACTCTTAAATATAGTAAAAGAAAATTACAATTTACCTAGTCATAAGATTTTTCCATATCCAATTTGATCAACATAGAAACTACATATAAACTCTTATTAGTCCCTGCCCTTCGGGCYGTGGACTATTAGTAATCAATTTTTGGGTTTACTATTAAATTGGCACAAAAACCAATGAATTTTCAATGTTTTAACCAAAGTCTCCTAAAATTCATACAACTTAAGTTGAAATTCATATAATTTAACATAATGTTTTGAATTGGACCTCTTATTTGGCCTCTTCCCAAGGCACATGTAGAAGATATCTTATTTTTATCTTGTTTTAAAACATGCATTTGCATAGTGATTTTTTCCCACGAAGTAATGCTAGCAATGACTCTAGCATTAAATGTTTGTTGCAATGCATAAATGTTTGTTGCAGTGCATAGTCCATAGTGATTTGATCTACCGCTTCCACCTACACCACCATGCAAACCTACATGAACCCGCAAATGTGTTGATTCTTCTTTACCTGCTCATTCTCATACCTCTTCTTTCAACTATGTTGGGACTTGAATCCCCAAGAAACTATGTCTCTCCTACTCCTTGTTGTAGTTCTGTGACTGGAGTTGTGATGGAAGTTTGGAGTTGGCTCTATGACTAGAGTTGTTATGGAAGCGTCTACACTGTATGTATGCATGCACATCAATTTTCAGTCATATTGATATGCTAATGGAACTTCAATCAATGCCATTTTGTTCATTTGATGCTATTTTGTGTGCAAATAAAATTTAAATTTTCATGCCTTTAATTTATAGACAAGATATTTTCCCATCAAGCATAAGCATAGAAACCACTCAAAGAATTTGTAGCAGTAAATCAACAATTATAATAAAATCTTACAAAGATGAAACCTACCAATGTTGCACCCTCAATAACAACACGCCAAGTTTGTTCCAGTTCTTCATAGGAGTTTGTTCCCGTTCTTCATAGGATTCTTCTTCATGATTATTTTCATTGATCACCTTTTGGCTTTTCTCTAGACCAAGACCAATCTTGTTCTATAGGTTCCTTTTCCGTTTGAGGAGGAAGGTTCAAAAATGAATTCCACTATAGTATCCATTCCCACTTAATGCTTCAAAGTCTATGGTGGATTTTCTTCCTTCTCCTTCATGTTTACCTAAAACAGATAAGACCCTGTAGACTGTAAGGTTTGGCACTTACTTCAAAAACTTAAAAAACTAACTGATGTACAATTTCAATAGCACAACACAATTCAATAAAACTACTAAGAAAAGAGATCAAATAAGAAAAATAATGGTATTAGGGTGATGAAAATGTTAAAATAAG
>JASDQU010014086.1:180227-191920 GCA_032191745.1 Picea mariana
AGGGGGAGTGTTGAAATAATGTAATTGCAAAGAGTATTCTTATTATTATTGATATATTATTCATAGGATCAATCCCCATTGTGGATTGATCATGTTGGTTATTGTAATAGGACAAAATCCCCTTTTGCGGATTGGTCAAAAGACAATTGTGATAGGCAAAATAAGAAGTTGGCCCCAACAGATATTAAAGAAGACCAGAAATATAATAAAGGTGGGTTTACCCACCCAGTTTGAGAAGTCGGCCCTGCTAGTGAAGAGACACTTCACACGTGCCAGACTTGTATAAATAAAGGAGGCTAGCGCCTCACTTAGACACAACTCACTTGCTCAATTTGAGAGACAAGTTTAGATCTGCTACCGGGGAAGAAGGAGAGAGAGAGTGGCGCATATCTAGGAGAGGATTTTCTGTATTAACATATAAGATCTCTTGGCATTGTATTGGCTATTTATATTAAGGAAGTTTTGTTGGGTTTTCTTCCCCTAGAGGGTTTCCCAGGATAAATGCTATGTCTCTTGTGATTGTGTATTTCTCAGTGATCTTAGATTATGCTATTGTTATCTAATGAAATGGAAACATCTATAATAATGGCTTAAACATTAACAAATGGCTCTGCGTCTGAGGGGTGGCATGATTCTTGCATAACTGAGAGCATTTGCAGGAATTGTGTCCCCTTCCCATCTGTTGTTCCTGAGTCTGTACTTAAGGCTTAAAAGTACAGTGTCAAGGCATCCGAAAGTGGTTAAAAGATGGAGAAGGGAGAAACGTCAACCTTCGGAGAAGGAAACTAAGGAAAATTTCTTCGTTGGCATTGTCTGGCTTCCAACTGTTCCTGGATAGTTATGTCTCGTTCAATGGCTGCCCATGATTGTTCACGTTCGGCCCGGTTAGTTGTCGTTTTAATAATGGTGTCGAAGAGGTTTAAGGCGATGTGTGTTTGGTTCAATAGTCCGGGTTCAACGTTAGGTTGAGTTGGTACAGGAACTGTCATGGGGGAACAGTAAAGGTAAAACAAACTTCAAGAGAGATTAAGTGTTGTCTCAGTTGGGTCATATAAAAGAGAATTTACGGTTGCAGAGATAAAATATGGATGCAAATCTAAGGCTCGTTCCCATAACTGTATTATATTTTAATAAAAGGTGTGAAGTGAGAGAAAAACATTTAGCTGTATATAACGCAAGGCTCCTGTCAAAGGAAAATCTCACATATAAACATAAGAGGAAAATAGTAAGGAAATAACCGACGTAACATAGAATATATGTAGAATTCTGAAAATGCAGATTGGTCTTACACCCGTTGATAGCTGGTGCAGAGGAAAGACAATAAACAATTACAGAAAACCAAAATTCATTCGCTATAGTAGTGGTCGTACTAAAGTATAACGAAGCACATCAGTTAAGAATATGAAATGAAATGGAAAAATGAGATACAAGGAAGCAAACTTGTAATACAGTAGTGACGGAATTGAGAACCTCCAGATCTGCTTGTATTAACTCTCAATGTAAAAACTCTATTACAAACGACTCAAAAAGGTCCAGCCCTGTTGATTTATTTCTGGGATATATTTATACAATTTTTACAAAGTAGGTAGAATCTCAATAGTCACAAAATTTCGGTTATGACAGAGAAGAGAGCAATCGCTCCATTTCTCCTACTCTGTCTTTACTTGGTGCCAGGTGTTTGCCGTTGTGTGAGCCCGGTACAGGCGATACATTTGTCCACAAGCTAAGATATTAGCCGTGACGGTTCAACTTGACAACTGGCTTCGAAGAAGTAGCATTCATGGGCTAACTGTTGTAGCCTGTCCTCCATCTGACCATCGATGATGTCGATGGCACCTAGTTGTGCACTGGGTTTGATCATGCACCTATCAACTTGGACTATGTCCACCACAGTCATTTGAGAGATATCTGTCGAATCTCTCTCTTCCTTTTCTTTCAGATCAAGTGAGATATGTTCCACATTCATCTGCATCAACGTCTCGGCGTCGCCTCCACTGTCAATGCCCAGTAGCTCGTCGTCTATAGAATTTAAAGCCTCCTCCAATGAATTGGTTATCTTCAGGGCTTGTTGCTTGCCTTCAGCGATGTTATGCTCCCATTCCTTTAACAGAATATTTCCTTTGGTTTGTTCTGAGATGGTGAGCCTAGGAGCACCTGCCGAAACTCTGTTATTCGTGGCTATCATCGCCTCTTGGAAGGCGACCCGAGCCGCTCCTGCATCCCTTTCTCTGGCAGCTAGGTTCTCGAAAACCTGAATTACCAATAGACAGTTTTCCCGGATCGCTCCCATCTTTGCGAGCAAATTCTGTTGAGCCGAAGAGATTCTACTCCGAATTTCGATTGCCTGAGATTTGTACATCTCAATGTTGATCATTCTGCTCTCGACGATTTCTACCCGAGCCTGCAGCTCTTCAATCAAATTCCTCTGTTGGCTCGCCTGCATCCGACTATCCCGAACCACTAGTTGTGCTTGCTCAAGCTTGGTTTTGAGCACCTCTATTTCATTTTTATCAGCCAATATGGCATGCTCTATTTCCACGCTCGCCTGACCTTTAGCATTCTCCGTGGCTGAGGCTAATCTAGCTTCAAGAGTCCTGATTAGACAATTTTTTCTTTTAAGTTGGGTCTTCAAAAGTTCGACCGAGAATTGATTCGCCGAGGCATACGCTCCTAGCGTCCCTGCGATTTCAGTGACGAATTGCTCATTATTTTTATCTTTTCCATCGGTCATAACTTTATACTTTTTGGCAGTTGACTCTCCCTCCTGGTAGAATTCTCTTTTTACTACAGCTTTTCTCTTTTTATCAAAGAAAAATCCATTCTGAGGGAGTTCTTCTACTCTTATGGGCCTCAACTCCTCATTGAATATCCATCCTATCTTCGATATTTCCCTGCGTCGACTGTAAGGGAGTGACATATGTGATGGGTTCTCCTATCTGTTTCACCGCTTTTCCTGAGGTATCGACCAGGTTCTGCTTATTTGGCGGTTCTGGGGTCTTTATCTCGGTCTCCGGATTCTATTTCTCTGGCGGGCCGGAGTCTTTACCTCTGCTTCAGGATTCTTCGTTTGTTCCTCCTCATCCTGGTGTTTTCCTGGGTCAGGAGTTGCATCTTTAGAACCTTCAGCATCCTTCTGTTTCATCTCCGAAATACCTGGACCTTCACCTCGCAATACAGCGGGGAGACAACTGCGTCGGTGTTCCTGGAATTTCAATACCTCGGCTCTATCCTTGGGTGCCAAGGATTGAATTCGGGCTAGAATTTCCTCATAGGACCTCGCTCCTTGAAAAATGTCATCCGAGGGTGAATTCTCATGCTCAAATCTTTTGAGCCCGCAATTAGCCAAATGATTGCTCACGACCCTCTATGGATCGTGCTTCTTGTACTCGATGGAGACCAAATTTAGGTCTTCCAGGGCAACAACCTCGGCTTTGGCATGCCCGAAATCTAATAAAGAATAAGAATTCAAACGAATGGGAAAAGACAACCATACCTTCTTTGAGTACCCTTTGAGCTCTTTACTTACACCGTCGATTACCATCTGCCGGACGACCTCGCGATAAGCCAGCTTGTCAGGAATGAACAATGGCAGCGCATGGGGGGGAACAGAAGCCCCGAAAACCGTGAGGTATGAGAATTCTGCCTCCACGTACCAGTCCGCTATGCTGCTCAGATTTGTTGCTATGCTGTCCGAGATACGGGGTGGCGGGCGACCAACAATGGCAACATGCAGGGGCACCATCACCCAGTTAAAAATTTCATACACGAAATTTTCTGCTTTGTTTTCCCATAGTTGTTCATGATATACATCTATGGGTTTGTCTTTGGTCGGAGTCCAACCCCAACTCATTAATGGGAAATGTGTCATGGAACAAATTGCATCCATAATATATGCGGACATGAAGAATGAGGACGACCTCCCATTTTCCTTCTGCTCCCGATACTCTGTGACCCGATTGGCCAAGCTATCTGAAAGCATCTTTGCCCAATCAAAAGAACAACCTTCTGCGACCCGAAACATAAGAGGCACCCACGCAAGGAAAAAATGTGTAGTGTCTTCTCTACCATATAACCGGCATGTCATCATGGCCACATATCTGTAATGTGGTTCTAACGAAGCGATTGAATAAATGCCGTTGGCATCAGCTCTAAATTTTGCACTGTTCAAAACCCAATCCTTTATCAAACTGGACATGGTCTTATCGCACTGCACGCATTCCTTCTCCTTGAATTCTTCTAAGAACCCAGCGCCATATGTGTAGTCGGACGTCGCAGGTAGCTTATACATGGTTTGTAGATGCTCTGGCCTAAAAGTCCCGACAGTGACTCGCTGCCCGTTCATGATAGTCCTGGTCGGTATGTCTACGTGATCCAATGCCCATCAGATCATGTCGTAATATGGAAGCAATCGTGGCCTGGCTGCTACCCTATGCATTCCAGATTGGACGACTATTTTGTATTTGGTGGTTATATCGTCTCTTTCGTTGTCGTCGGAGTCGTCGGAATAATCCACCAATTCTGATTGCAGCATGTCTGAAACATATGACCAGTTAGGGACCGAGTCGGTATTTCGGGGCGAAGTATCGGAGACATTATCTGAGCCTTGCCCCGAAACCTCGACATTTGCCTTTGCTGCTTTCCATGGGGCCATGGCTGAAGCTTGCGTTTTAGCTCTTCTGCGATAGAACTGCGTATACATACAGAAGTCAGTTTACTCAGAAGTGATGAGCTCTGCGTGCTATGAAAAACATTCGTTATAATGAACCAAAGTCCTTACATATATTTGAAAACTCGGTATCTTTCAAAACAAGCTTGTCAAATCATAATTAGAAATAAATTTATGTCGTAAAAATCCGAGCTTATATTCATAGATTTACCCTATTTCCCCATTAATGTCATAAATTTTGGCGGTTTAAAAGTCAGTTGGCGTATGGAGAGAAAAGGCCCCCTCGTAAATCGTGCAGGCATCAAAACACGGGATTTGTCTTGATTTAGCTTAATTAATCCAATCTCGCCAACGTTAATCAATTTCTCGCTATTCGTTATATCATGGATTTTCTTTTAACAATTTGAGTCTCCAACTCCCGAGATTGCGAGGACCGATTTTGGTTTAATTAAAGGTAATCGTGATTTGGGGCTTGATTAATTTTGTAATCATTTTATTCGCCATATCGCAACTCGAAACTTCGAAGATAAGGTTCTAGGAGATTTATATGCCGAGTTGCGAAACCGCGAGATCGCGATAACAAGGCTTAATTAAGGGGAAGATAATCTTGGATTAAGTGATTAATTAATCATGTTATAATTACATCGTGACTTAGTGAGTCGGGGTTTAGACGCCGTAACTTTCGAAAAAGATAGTGCCGAGTGGCGAAATGCCGAGAACAACTTTAACCACGGTTAGCTTTTTTGCCTTTAATCATCGACATGGGTTATCCAGAAAGGACCTCGTGTTATTGGTTCTCGGGCCTGTAAAAATAAAAATTTGGGTTTGGCGAACGTCGAGGCGCGAAACCCCGACGACGTCTAATCATGAGTTAAAGAATTTTACCCGTGTTACTGTCTTGAGTGAAAATTTAAACGACTTCGCCGTTTCATAACTCGGGACGTGTGAATTCATGAGTTATAGTATCTGACCTGCGAGATCCCAAAGTAAAACAAAAAGAGGGAACATTCTTACGAAAAGTAGGACTTGTTTCGAGAGTAGAAAAATCGTCGCTGCTAGCGTGACAAAGTTTCAGAGTTCTCAATATCTCGGAGGGAAAAAGAACACCATGATTAGATTTCAAGCATCAAATGAAAATTGTGACACGCTAAAAAACAAAGGCGGCTCCAACATAGGCTCCAACTAGGGGTCCCGCCTTCCTGTGAGGCGGGAAGAACAGTAGACCACGTGCCAATATTGGGTAAATGGAGTCAAAAGCTCAATCGGCATAAAGGTTCCAAGAAAAGAGGATCGAAGGGGGAAAAGACTTCGTTCTTTACCTTGAAGAGTTTTTTTTAAATCAGATACTCTTTTCAAACACAGTTGTAGTCCCTTTCACAATTTTCCCTTTCCCACTACTAACTTTAGGTATGTTTTAAGACAATCGAAACAATCCTAGGAGACTCAACAGATCTTGTGGCTCTCGGCTTGCATCAAAAGAATGAGATTATATGTTTTTTAATTGGGGAGTCCCGTCTGAATTTGGGATGTGG
This sequence comes from Picea mariana, assembly GCA_032191745.1. Classification (NCBI taxonomy): domain Eukaryota; kingdom Viridiplantae; phylum Streptophyta; class Pinopsida; order Pinales; family Pinaceae; genus Picea; species Picea mariana. Next base: position 186,426 of record JASDQU010014086.1, read on the forward strand.
ATCAGGTTTTAGAAAGCGTTGGTTACCAGAGTAGAGTGATATTCATGTATCACAGTCTTACAGATATCTCAGACATTGCTTCACTGCCAGCGAGCATGTTCAATACCCCGGTGAAGTTATCTGCCCCTTTCACTGAATTTCCTTTCACCACTTCGGAATATATTTATGCATTTAAATGCTGAGACGAGGGCAATCATTTCTGAATTTCCTTTCATCATCTTCTTGGACTAGGTGGGGGCAATCATTTCTGAATTTCCTTTCACCACCTGTCTTATAATTTACTTTTTGAGCGCGAAGATGGGGGCAATCAGTTTGTATCAGGGCTGATATCTGTGTAATATTTTGCATTAGAGGTCTGTCAACTTACTTTGATTACTCGGTACCAACCTTCCCTTGACCTTCACAACATCTTCGTTCTTAGGGAGAAAAGGAAAATAACTTTTAAAGAGCATCCCGTTTGAGCAAGCTTTAATCCTCCGATACCGTTGAAAAGCCTAGGAAAGTTAGGATCACTCTAAACGTTCCTTCGTTTAGCAGGGGATTGAGTGGTTGTGAAGACCCGCTTTCCTTTCAAGATTTGTTTCAAAACTCACGAGGTTTAAAACGAAAAACTTTTATCCTTCATAATGACACACAAAGATGGTGACTTGCTAAAGTTAGACCCGAAGATAGACAGGATACCAGGTAGCGATTCATTGACTGAAAATACAGAAGGTCAAATAGTTCGAGACTGAATCTTGTAGATATCTTTGGGGATAGTTTATTTTGACCAACCGTTTTTAGATTTAGTGTATCATTATTTTAAATCAAATATTATTGAGCCGAGAAACAATCCTGTTATCTAACATTTTAGTCGATATTGCAGTTTGAATGGCGTTATCTCGGTTTTCTTTAACAGTCTTTCATAACATGTGTTTTTGAGAAAGCTCATTTTTACCTTTTCATTTCACTTTCTTTGTGCAATATGAAACTACTTTAGGTATCACCTGTTTTATGCCGATCTATTTCTGACACCGACTTGCAAATTTCTTTTCCTGCTAGTTTCGTATGCAGCTGGAATCCTGTAAAAAAAAACAAATACGAATCTTATTCGAAATGCGTCGAAAGTTCACGAACGAAAAAGAAAATCAAAAGAAATATTTAAACGAAAATATATATATGTACACAAAATATATATATCAAAAATTTATTTTTTTGTTAAACTTTTTTTTTTTTTGTGAATCTGGCGACTGTTACGTCATGTAATGCTTTAGATACCGCCCGTTGACAGGGGCGTGGAGGACTTCTCCGTCTATATTTTCCAGTAGGAAAGAATTTTTTCCTTCTGGAGCCGAGACCCTGAATGGTCCATACCAGAGGTGGTCAAATTTACTATGCTTCGCCGCTTCCTCTTTTCTTGCATCCCATCTTAGCACTAAATCACCTGGAAGAAATTCCCTGTCCTTTGCCTTGCGGTCGAACAATGCTTTCATATCATCTTGGTACTTCTGCATCTTTTCATCAACTTCAACTCTATGATGTTGAACCTCAATCAGCTGATTTATTCTCTTGGTTACATGATTGGGTTATTCGTTTTGATTCTGCCATAACTTCATCACTGGCATCGCTAGGTTTATAGGTAGGACTGCATCTGTCCCATAGACCATTTGAAACGACGAAATGCCGATAGACCTTTTAGTGTTGATGCAGTTTGCCCATAAAGCGTATTTCAAGTGCACATGCCAAGACCTTTTATTTTCCTCCAGTACTTTCTTGATTATATTTACCAGGCTCTTGTTAGATGATTCGGCCAATCCGTTCCCCTGGGGGTAATATGCTGTGGAATGGCCAAGAATGATGTTATACCTCTGACAGAAACTGATCATAGCCATAGATTTAAAGGCCTGGGCATTGTCGGTAACTATCTTTCGGGGACAACCGAATCTTGACAAGATATTGTCTTCCAATAAATCGATTACCACCGAGTCTGTTGCCCTTTTGGTTGGAATGGCTTCCACTCACTTAGTAAAATAATCTGTAGTTGTTAATATCCACTTATGTTGAGCACTGGAATGGGGATTAATCTCCCCTATGAAGTCTAGACCCCATTGTTGAAATGGAGCTTCAGCTTTGACTGGCACGAGTGGCAGTGCAGGGAGCTTCTGTTTACCAGCGAATATTTGACAAGGGTTGCAGGCACGCACTTTGGCATTGACGTCCGAAAAGAGTTTCGGCCAGTAGTACCCAGCCCTCAAGATCTTGTAGGCTGTAGCTTTCCATGCGTGATGCCCCCCACAGACTCCCTTATGAAATTCATCTATAACCTGCTGAGTTTCTGATTCGACTAAACAGACTAACAGGAAACCGAGTGGATCCTTCCAAAGTAGCTGACCTTCTGTGATACAATATTTAACTGCGTGGAGTTTTAAAGTTCTGCATTTAGATGGTGATAGTTCAATTGGGCATTTCAGGTTCAGCAGGTAAAACACTATGTCTTTATAGCAATCCGATGATAAGAACTTCTCTTCGATCTGGTTTGGACCTGTTTCTTCTTCTGGTTCGCTCAGGTCTGTGTGTTCATCGCTTCCCTATATGCAATTAATATCAAGAGCTCTGAGATTTGATTCAGCTAAGAGCTTGGCTAGGCCTTGTCCTTTTATCAATTTGGTCGGTTTAACTTCCAAATCGAATTCTTGGATTTTAGCAAGCCATTGCCCTCTTTTTCCGTCACTGTCTGGCTGTACCAATATATCTTTCACATAACTGGTAGGCACATACGCGATAATTTTTTAATGTAGTACATAAGTTCTGAACAACTTTAGCGCTTTTACCATTGCGTACGCCTGTTTTTCTATTATGTCATACTTCAGTTCTGCGTCTCTAAGGCTCTTGCTAAAAAACACGAATGGTCGTTCGAATCCTTCGTCATCCTTTTGTAGGAGCACCACGGCGATAGTATGTTCAGAAGCAAACGAGAAGATAAGAAAATATTTTAGATAATCTGGGCTTGCTAACACAGGTGCTTCGCTTATGACTTTTTTAATATGCGCGAATGATGCTCTGGCTTTAGTCGTCCAATTTACTTCGCTATCCTTCTTCAACATTCCTGTGATCAATTTGACAATCTCAGCGAAATTGGGGATAAACCTTCGTAAAAAATTTATAGTTCCTAAGAAAGATTGAATCTCTTTTACATTTCTGGGAATATTTATAGTATTTATTGCTTCAATCCTCTTAGGATCAATCCTGATCCCATCTCTAGATACGATATGGCCCAAAAGCTTACCTTCTTACATAGCGAAATGTGATTTCTTTGGGTTCAGAGATAGACCAAACCTGTGACAATTTTCGAAAGTCTGTTTCAGATGGATCAAGTGTTCTTCATCGGTTTTAGAAAAAACCGTCAAATCGTCGAGGTAAATGACTACGAACTTGTCTCTTTCTCCTACGAAAGTGATGTCCATAGCACGCTAGAATCTATCCCCTGCATTCATCAAACCAAACGACATTTTGTCATACATGAATGTACCCCATGGTGTGGTGAAAGCAGTCTTTTCCCTGTCTTGTTCATTCATGGTGATTTGGTTATAACCAGAGAACCCATCAATCATAGACATTCGGTTTGCTCCAACTACTTTTTCTAGTACATGGTCCATCTTGGGCAGCGGGTAATTATCCTTGAGAGATGACTTGTTTAAGTTTCGGAAATCCACACACAGTCTGATTTCTCCGTTCTTTTTCCTGACTGGGACTAGGTTAGCTACCCAGTCCGAGTATTTCAGAGGTACGATTATTTTCACGTCCAAGAGTTTTTTAACTTCCTTTTCTATCACAGGTAACAGAATGGGGTTAATTTGCCTAAGCTTTTGCCTAAACAGTTTGACCCCAGGCTTCAAAGGTATCTTGTGATCAATAATGGAAGTGTCATACGTTTTCAATTCATCATAGGACCAGGCGAAAACATCTTTATATTGTCTGAGTAGGTCTTTATACTTAAATTTCTCTTTGGGAGGGAGGAACTTTGATATTTTTACCACCCAGGATTCTTTTTCAGTTCCTATATCACAGTCCTCCACTTCTTCTGGTTGGGGCTGCAAAGTGGACTTTACAGGTACATCGTTCTGATCAAAAAATCTTTCCAAAGGAATCAATCCTTTCGGAATCTGATTGCTTTTAAGGACCAGCATACAATGATCCGCAATTTTTTCTCGGAAGGTTTCAGGATCTTCCCCCTCTTGCATGATCCACATCGGGTCATTTTGATTCTCTTGGTCTGGATGAGTTTCAGAGAACTCACCCACTGCTGTAAGAAATTTCTTAATTTGTTCGTCATCTTCAAAGACCTACCAGTGTCTGATATTGTCTAGTATAGAGGGTTTGTGTATGATTTCAATGTGGTACTTCAGTTTGAAGGTCGTGGGAGGAGAGAAGGTTGAAGCTGCCTTTGCCAATGCATCAGCATGTAGATTCTCTGCGCGAGGGATAAAATGGACCTTTACAGATGAGAAAAAGTTTTCCAAGAGATCCCAAGCACAATTTCTATACGTTCTTAGTCTGGGATGCTTGGCTAGGTACTGTCGGTTTATTTGTTTGACTATTAGCTCTGCATCACCATATACCTCCAAGTTATATATATTTAGCTTCTTGGCAGCTTCTAATCCCAAAATCAATGCTTCATATTCGCATACATTATTAGTGTAATCTATGTCCCACTGCAAAAGATAAGAGAAAGGAACAATGAACTTACCTTCAGGTGCCACTAAAAGCACTTCAGCACCTGCCCCTTCAGAAGATAAAGCACCATCAAAATACATTTTCCAGACACCAGTATTACACAGATCTTCTGTCATGTGGTTCAACTCTTCTTGCTTTGTATCGATTTCCTCTGGGAAACCATCCAAACCATCATCAAAAGACAACAAGCAATTTCCCAGGTCTTGGTCTGCAATGTAAATGGGGAAGTTGTTTGGGTTTTGAGGGTCACTGACAGTATATGCTAATCTTGTTTCTCTGTACAACCGAGTGAACTGACCACCGAACATAGGGATTGTGGCATACGTCATGTCCAACTGTAGAGAACCCCCCAACTTGGCTCCCCATGACCTAGATAACAGCATGCCATACTTAGGGGGAATATCTGCGATAACCACATCCATCAGGATACTCTTAACCGGGACCTGCGCCAGGGTAACTACCAGATCTTTGATCATCCCCATACATTTAACCTTTCTCCAGTCAAAAGAGTACAGATTTCCATAAGGTCTTGTGATCTGGAGACCTAGCTTTTCCATTGTAATCTTGGGCATAACATTATGGGAAGCTCCGGAGTCTAAAATACAATTATGCAGCAACTGATCATATACATTCAGAGTGATATAAAAGGGAGCGATGTTGTCTTTGGACCCTTCAAAATGGGGACCAAAAGTGATGTTAGGTCTGTCATCTTCCAAGTTTATAACATCAGACTAGCTTTCTAGCTCAGAGACACCCATCGCTTTGTTAATTTGCTTCCGATA
>JASDQU010014086.1:192415-209650 GCA_032191745.1 Picea mariana
ATAACCTTATGTGGAAGAATTACTAATGTACCTATTATTGTTCATGGAACAACGACTGAAGAGGAATTTGAAGTCATTAAGTTTGTTGGGGACAACGCCCCTTTCCCACTTTTGTTAGGTAAGAATTGGATTGAGAAGGATCAAATTAGAAGAAAAGTAGAGGAAGAAGCTACATAAAATAAAAAGAAAGAACTAAGGGACTTCATAGCTAGAAAAATAGTCCGACTCATAGAAGAACGAGAGGATAAGTCGAAGCAACTGAAAAAAAATAACAATGCAAGAAGGACATAAGGCAAGAGAATTAGTTGTCAAGGTTGAAAGAATGAAAGAAGGTTTAAAGGACCTAGCTATGCAAGAAAGACGTAGGTCCACTCAGGAAGTGTTAAGAAAAGGAATATTAAATTCAGACCCTTTGAGGAAACAACAACAGTGCGAAGTCACTATGCTAGGATAAGATAAGAATAAGAATGGAAAGAAGAATCCAAAAACAGTTAGAGAGACTTAGATCATAGGAAAGAAGGCAAGGAAGCTCAATAAAAAAAAAACTAAGTTGGAAACATTGCAGGAAGATATAGAGACCATATGGAAGACTTCACAGACTGGAACCTTGCAGGAGGCAGGTTCGCAGGATTTGAACTTTCCTGGAACAACAAGACCGCCCAGAATGGGACTTTGCCCTAGTGAATCTATATGACCATTGGAGATGCCCCGACCATTAGAACGATGCTCCAGAACGGTTAGAAAACAAATTTATGGGAGGATGGATCGCTTTTGGGATGTTGAGACCGCGCCATAATAGAAAAATTCGCATTGATGGAAGCATTTCTTCCCGTTGGAAGAATCCGTTACGAGGCCCCGCTTATTTAACCTTTCGATTGATGCGATGGGACCACTTTTGCTAACCATTATTAACTAAGCCAAGAAGAGAATTGATTGTGTGTCAAGCTGTGTTATCAGAAGCTAGACCTCGCCGCCCGTTTGTATACACCGCTTACCCGTTTGCCTACCCCGACCCGTATGTTTAAAAGTGAGAATGTCGTGCGAGCCTCCTGAATTGGAGAAGTCCGTCGAGGAGGTTATTAGGAAGATAATGACTGACAGACATACATCCAAAGGCATCCAGACGTCGCTTACTAGGGGACTACAGGCTTCCCCTTCGACTGGACGTCATTCTGGCCGTGTTAACCCCATGACTGAGCAACAAAGTAAGCATCATGATGATTTGGCTAATGCAAAGAAGAGCCCGTCGATACTACCAAATTATATCCCACCTTTGGCTGGCGCCGTTAACCACGAAAACATCCCACGAGATTATGAGTACACCTTGTTCACTGTGTACATTTTGAAAGGAATACGCGTATTCGAGAGTCAGTTAGGACAGATCTTGTTACTGAAGAACAATGACTTCAATATAGGAGACATAAAGAAATATGCTATGCTAGTGCCCCACCGCTACTTGACGAAGTCAGCTGGAAAGAAGCTTCACCTCGTCTCCCAACCATGGATTAAAGAGCTCATGCAGTCCACTATGATAAAAGTGAGGAAGATTCCCCATTTTGGCAGCCACCAAATGGTTAACACGTGCGTTAAACTCCTCTTGTCATGATATCATGACGGATACTTGTGGCTTGACCAGAGGATTACTAAGGATCCGACGTTGATCCACCTGATTACAAGCTTAAGCATGAAGGGACCTGACCCTCAACAGTTTTATCCAAGGAAGGCCTTAGACCGCTTCCTGGCACAGTGCATCAAGGAAGCTTACGACGAAGTCAAAAAAGGAAATCGAGGTTACAAGGTAGCCTCTATACAGGATGGCACAGTGTGCCTAACTTTCCAACTCATAGATGGAAAGATCATATAGAAGAACCGCCCCACACAAGTCATTGGGTTCATGGTGGGCGTCGCAGGAAAATGTGTGGACGGCATGAAGATGAACTGGGTGAGTTACCTTATTAATGAACTGGAGAAGGATTGTCGCTAAGCTCAAAATTTGGGATACAAATTCCACTTCAGTGGGATAATCATTTTGATCACATTTGTCTCTTGGCAAATGCCTGAAGGAGCTACATATCTGGAGATCGAACCATCGGAGTCATTGGCTGCTAGGTTTTCTACCTTGTGGTACACCAATGACATGGCAAAGTAGTGGCAGTCCAACGTTGTGTTCCATGCATACTATCAACAATTGAAGGTTGCCATCGAGTCATTTCCGTGCAAGACATTACACACCTTACACCAGTATAGAACAATAGAAAAATTTCGTGCAGATCCTCATTTCATCTATATCACTGTGCGCAGATATGAGAATAAGGAATAGTTACAGTCATATTACAAGCTAATAGATGAAGACATGGAGAAAATCACGAAGGAATGGCCGAAGTAGTTCCTTGTACCTGTCAATGATACAAAACTCTCCGACATTGACACAATAGGAAGCCCCATGGTCACCCGGGTTGAGCATGCCGTACATTCTAGTGGGACAAAGAAGAAGAAGAAACATGAGGAAGTCCAGGATCCAGAGACTGATGAGGAGGACAACACCTTTGAAGAAAATGGATCTGGCTCGCTAGAAGGAGGAGGAGATGAAGCAGATGGACAAAGAGGAGGAGGTGAAGCTACACCACTTGAAGATCCCCCTACTGGAACAGTCACACTGCAGAAGAGGAAGGTTTCCCCACAGAAACATTCAACAAGAAAGAAGACGCACACTAGTAATCCCTAGTTAGAGCCCACGCTCACAGAGGATGATATCAGTTTGATCCATGGAGCTATGGGGGATGCTTCTGAGGATATCTTGCAGAGATATGGAGCAAAGAAGGATGAACTATATGGAAGGATCGAGAAGGAATTAAAGGAATTTCAACAAGCTATTCATTTAGTCCGCGCAGTACCTACCGTGCCTTCCTTGTCACAGATTGCATAATTGGGGGACGAACCGACCCAATTGAGAAGACTTGCAGATGTGACAGAAGATCGACTTTAGAAAGTCCAAGAAGAGAAGGAGAAGGCTACAAAATCATTGAAGCAAGAAAAATATGAAGCCTTAGAACAATTAGGAGTAACGCAGTAAAGTATGACCACCTATGAAAGTGAGAAAGAAGAATTTCAGGCGATGGTCCAGGAGGAAAAAACCCAACTACAGAAAGAAAAGGAGAAGTTGTCCGCAGAGCGGGCCCCGGTCAAAGAGGTAGTGAGTAAAGCATATCACTATGTTCTAGGGTTGGCACAGGAGGAACATGAGTAGTCAGTCGAGGCTCAAGTGGTGAAGCTCATTGAGACCATCCAACAACTTCAAGTGAGGATAACAGAGTTGGAGGTCCAAGCAGTACCGAGCACTCCTCAGGAGGTGCCTGACCAGAGGGAGGAAGCCACTAAGAACAAAGTTATAATAATCAAAGCCCTCGTCTTATAATGCAAACAACTGAGTGATAGGAGCGTGCATACATATGAACGCCTCACAAAGGATCCAGAATTAAGAAATCTGGAAGCGCAGTTACAAGAGGCGCAACAATAGGCATTATCAGTGCAGGCCCAAATGAAGTTGCTCACCGTAGTTGAAAGAATGAAGAGATCTCAGGAGCAACACGTAGTGCAGCAGCATGTTATTTCCATCTAGGGCAGGGTAATGGAAGTTGCGTAGAAGCTACAACCTGTGCAGGACAAAGCCTGCAAGGTGTTCGAAGAAATTGAGGGACAATGCTCGCAACTGGACCAAGTGGTTGCAATGATAGAACAACGCCTGGAAGGGCCTGTTACAGAGTAGACGATCCAGGAGGCTTAGGAGAAGCAGCAAGTCGAGGCAACTCGAGTTAATATTGAGGCCTTTGAAGAAACATTTCCCAGACCTGAGTGACTCAGAACGAGTCATAGGTGAGTGTTTGGGGCATGTTGGCCCTCTAGTCAAGTTTGGACCACCTTTGGACTTCGATAGGCTGGTCGAAGATGGAGCGCCCAGGCGAAGCTAAGATCGCGGATCTCACTTATTTTCTAGGCTATGTGGACCCAGTAAGGGGTTCTCTAGGGTTTTTGTAATAGGTTATGGGATGTCGACCCATGGGGTTTACCCATGATTAGGCCTTATTGTAAGGGATTGTAAAAGTATAAATAAGTAAGAATGTATGGTAGAAGTAGCGAAGTGGTAGTAGTGATAAGTCTTGGTAGCTAAGTGAAAGTGCTTTGTGCAAAAAAATGTGCATGTGTTAAGGCTCTTTGCTTGATAAAGAGTTGGAACTGTGCCTTGATCTAGTTTGGAAGGAGGATTTAGCGCTCAGTGCACAGATCTCTTGTCCTATGCGAAGCTCGACTCTGTGGCTTAGTGCATAGGAGTCACTGAATGTAAGAGATTGAAGAATAATAAAGAAGACGAAGCAATTGGTGGACGTAGCCCCACATTGGGGTGAACCACGTATATCTTGTGTCTTTGGTTTCCTTTGTGTTGTGTTGTTTATGCTATGAATCTGCTCATTGCTTTGATATTTATGCATGATAGATAGATCTATAGATACTCAGTGCTTTACTTGTGTTAAAGATAAATGAATGTTAGATATAACCCAGTGCTATGTGATAAGTGGTTGAAGTGCTTAATATTTATTGTTACTGCGCCGATCTATCTTTGAGTATGTTATGCGATGTTAATAAAGCTAATGAACTAATGCATATCACTGTTTAAGTGTTAATAGAATACTTTGTGAAGTGTTTCTATTGCAGATATGTGTCCCAGCTTGGTTACAGACACCTAAGTCATGTAACCCCCCGGCTTCTACCTCAAGTGAGACTTCGCCTGCTTCGCAGGTGTTGCCGAAAGGGTCGGTAGTTAGGGTTTTGTTGGTGCGATGTTGAGCGTTGAACCCTGGGTCGACCCTTGTGCCAACAAATGAAAGGGCCAATGCAAGTTAGGAAGCATCATCATAAATCAACCTGGTGAGTTGGAGATAAGGAAGAACATCAATTGATCAATAAGGAAGATCCACCTAACTTGGACCCACCCATGGAAGAGCCAAACATGGATTAAGAGGAAATTAGGGACACTCCATCAAAATATGACCTTCCATTATGACATGATTTGACGCCACAAGGTATGGTGGAAGAGGATTTGGCACCACAAGGTATGATGGAAGAGGAATCTACTTTTCCTCCTACTTTGAATTAGGAAGCAAACCCCCGCTTAGCCCTCGAACCAAGGTGAGATGGGCACATTAGGATGAAGAAGATGAGGTTTAGAACAATCAAAGCCTCCAGATCAAGACACATTGGGATTCGATGGAAAAGCAAGGACTTCATCAAATGCAAAATAATCTTGGAAGAAAATTGTAAAGAAGAAAAAATCTTCTTTAGTAACACAACCAATGGTGATAAGAAGTTGAGGATGTAATCAAGTTTAGCCATGTTCTTCTTTTGTCTTTTGTTATGGAAGCAATTTATCAAAATTTACTTATGTAAGAAATATCAAGATGCAGTTTTTTAGATACTCATCAAATAAGAAGCTAACAATTTTACTCGAAATCTAAGGCTAGCAATTTCTATGATTCTAGTGTGAACCTAGGCTACAACTTTTTTATAATATAAATTCTCCCAATTACAATTAAAAAAAAATTACACTTCAATCATATGCACATTGGAAAGGACATGTACATGTTCACTTACTATGAAGCACAAGCTAGTTACACATAGTTTCATAAGCTTAAGATTAAGTAATAAAAGGGAAATGACTAGAGAAAAAATGGTTCACCTACTTCAAAACAAAAACCGAATCACATCTTAAAAGTATGTTCAAAGATCAAGTTTGTGTCCAACATTCTAAAAAGGTATGGAAAGCATGCCAAAAAAAATGGCAAACACACATGTAACAATAAAAAAGGAGGAAGAAAATTGAATAATCTCAATAAAAAAAATACAATTGATTCACTAACACTAACTATTAGGAAAGCATACAATGATTTGCTACCCCAAAGATAATGCCACCAACTCCTTTTGGATTGAACCATTTTCCTAAAACTTCCTATTGATTGCCACCAACTCCTCTTGGCTTGAACCATTCTCCTAAAACTTCCTATTGATTGATAGATTGCCACCAACTCCTTTTGGCTTGAACCATTCTCCTAAAACTTCCTATTGATTGATAGATTGCCACCAACTCCTCTTGGCTTGAACCATTCTCCTAAAACTTCCTATTGATTGATAAATTGCCACCAACTCCTCTTGGCTTAAACCATTCTCTTAGAACTTCATATTGATTAATAATTCGAGCAATACTATGAATGCTTATACTACTTGTGTGGGTTAGCAAAAACAACTACACATAATTTCTTACATTAAATCGAAGTTGAGTTATAGTTTTTTAAGCTATTATATCACAATAGAAAGAAAATAAATTAGAAATTAAAACTTTAATTTCTTACATTAAATCTCATTTGAGTTATAGTTTTTTAAGCTATTATAAAAATCACATAAAAAAAAATTAATTAGAAATTAAAACTTTAGTACCTTCTTGAATTTACACATAGATTTCATAAATAAAATTTATTAATTTTAATAATTATATGACATGATATACACTTTATATATAAAATTTCCCATGTAGGCAAATCAAGAAGTTAGAGATCAAATACAACTTATAGATCTTTCAGTAAGGGAGTTATCTTAGCCATTGTATTTTAGTGTCCATCCATTGGACTTACATATCTCATGATGTGATACCACCAATCGTGTAATGAAGGCGACATTTCCTTTAATGCTTTAAAAGCAACTCCAACTTTAATGGCCATTTTATTATCCTGCTCCGTTTTAATGTTATTATTTTTAATGGCCTTTAGGTCATTACATATTATTATTGTGGATTTCACTTGATGTATTTATCACTGAATACCATTTAAGGGAGAATGCTTAAAAATTTCCTAAAAATTTATATTTCAAAAAAAATCAAAATTCATAATGTAAATAAATAAAATTTGTAATAATTAAAAAATCAATATGATAATAAAATACATTAACTTAAATCCATTTTAACCAAAACATTATAAACACTAAAACTTACACTTTAATATTTTTAAATCTCATTTTAAATTGATATATTCCAATTAAGATGAATATATACACACCTTAATGGAATGAATTTAAAAAAGTTACAATACACACTATTTTAATTTAAGTAATACAATGTTTCGTTGAAATTATAATTTTGAATTAATGAGATTATAAAACATAATTATGATGAAATAATAATAATAATTAAAAATAAATATATAATAAAAATAAAATTATAATAAATTAATATAAATTATAATAAAATAAAAAGATAAATAAATGAAGAATAAATATTTTGAAATGTAATATTTTAAACTTTTTATTTTGAAAATTTTTTGGTATATTTTTTCTACTGGAATTTAGGTATAAATTTAAAAAAATTGTTGAAATTACAATATTAGTTGTTAAGATGGTGTAATAGGAGTTTTTGAAGGTATTGAATCTGTTTATACATTTAAAAATGAAACTTAAGTGATGTAAAAATGCAATTTCACCAATAATTACATAATAATACTTCTGAAGGATTTTTAATGTGATGATTGCATAAAAGAGTCCAAAATGTTAAAACTCTAATCATAAGTTAGTTAGTTTACCTAACTATTATACAGTTACATAACAGTTATGGTATATTTGTATTATATATGTACGTTGCTCACTCATTGATGARTATAGAGTATGYCTTTTCTGCAATATTTATTTATCTCTGATTCATCATGGTTTCTTGATTGCTTAAGTTATTTTCATTATGTTTATGTTGTTTTATTCATTATGAATCTAACAGTGGTATCAGAGCAGGCATATGATCTAATTGAAGAAGAGCGAAGAGAGCATTAACCGAGCAATGTAATCATGGAAATTTGGAGCAAAATGGTTTGAATGGAAATTGAATGATATTGCAGCCAATTTATGTTTTTGTCCTTCCCTTTCCTGAGTATATCATGCTCATATCTTTGTGTTTAATTTTCCAAAGGAAACGTGTATTTCTCTATTAATCTTGTACAACAAAATTGTGATCTGGGTATGGACGAAGGAGAAGGAGAAGTTTATGGTTGTAAATTTGAATCTTCGGTTTTTTTCTCTGCAACATAATTCATGCAATCTGACTTTATTGCTCAGTACATAAAGTTTGTGTGATTTGTTTCATTTAATGATTGGTTAAGCTACATGCTCTCGAGATACATTTTCACAAGGCATGATGGCATGGACAATTTCAGCAGACAAAGCGTTTTGGAGCAATAACACCAATTTTCTTCATTTGTGAGTAAATCTAAGTTATTTTTGTGGCGCAATCACTGATCATTTCATCTTAGTGGATTACAATTGTGTTGAATTTGGATCTATTCTACCTGATATTTTTGTTAAACAAATGAAATGTAGAGGCCTCTGCCCTCTGCAAAATCGCGTAGTATTTGTCCCTTGACCAAAGTTCAAAGAGCCTGCTTGGGATAAAACTTGCCGCCTACAGAACGATCTTTGCCAAGACTTGGTGAATAAGCTGTCAAATGAAACCTGGTGAGATGTAATTTTGTCGTGTACAGAACGGTCTCTGCCAGCACCTATGAAGGAGTTGTCGACCATCAAGTCTTTTCGAGAAAAGAAAAGCGACCATATGGGAGAGATTCGCAGAAGATTTTGGAGGAAAGAAGTCAGCCTACGGTACAACTCTAGTCGCTTTAAGCTTAAATTGGATTAAAAAAAACTTCAGTAAATTTTCAGTAAAGAAATTTCGGTTGGTTAACAGTTAAAAGCTTTAAGCTTTATGAAAATTTTTCTAAAGGCTTTTATTTGGGAGTAATAAGTGGTTTAAAATTTGATTTTCTAAATGTTTATATTTGGGAGTAATAAGTGAATTAAAATTAGATTTTCTAAAAGTCTTATTTAATTCAAGTGGGATCACATTCATAATATACTCAAAATTTTGTAAAAGGAGTTATAAGGTTTTATGTAAAGCAAGATTTTGATGTGTCCTTAAGGAGTATAAGGTTTTGTATGGAGGATTTTTCTCCATTGATTGTAATTGGAGTTATAAGGGTTTTCAAGGTGTTATAAGGGGTTATAGGGGATCATCCTACATAATCAAATTGCATATTTGTCTTTGCATCCTTGACCCATCCGGAATTGAATAAGGGGGTCTTAGGATCTTTGTGTGTGTCTAAGTTATTGGCATTCCTTCAACGGACGATCACTCTTGGCATGCACAACAAGATACAATCTGCATAATGACAAGAATTGAAGAAATATTTACAATATTGCGCACATTAATTAACTCAACTATAGAATCTACAATTGCAATAAAAAAGTGCACTCTTAGTACAATGATTACTTATTTACAAGTAACGCACACGAAGATTGATATGTGCAAACTTCAAAACAAAATGTTATCTGATGAGTTAAGTTTGCTTCGACAACAACAAGGTGATTTCAACAAACAAGATGACATCAAGGATGAAAGTGACTTCAATGAAGACATTCAGTTGACTAGTGATGACACTCATTAACATGAGGATGACTTGGATGAAGTCCCTATGTCAGAAAAAGTTGCGGATAAATGTGGCAAATAATTTAGAATTGTTCGACCATGGGAAGAATTACACCTTAAAAGAAATCGATATGGACTAGGATATGAAAAGGATGCTGACAACCTTTTTCATATTCCTAATTATTGTGAACCTGTTTGCTTTGTGAGTGGAGTTTTTTTGAACGATGATAAGAAGACAAAGCTTGAGGATATTGGTAAGGAACAGGTACAGGATATTGTTGTTGATGATGATGCTACAAATGTTCCATATTTGTATAATCGATCGGATAAAGAACTCATATAGTGCAAACACTGTCACCGATTTGGTCATAATAAGTCAAACTGTTTTGATCTTCACCCATGTAGATTTTGTGGGCAGACAAATCACCCCTCAGTAAGGTGTCAAAAGTGCAAGCGGAAACATATTCATTTTGAATGGTTAGGGAATTGGCGTTGGCGTTTGGAAGCCAATTTATTAGAGCATTCTTATCGACAAATTTATACACAAGTACAACCGTACTTGATTGGAGATATTTCTACAGTTGACGGACATAGGTGTTTTTCAGGTTTGTATGATATAGGGTATGATCGGGGCCCAGTTGATGTAGTCTTCTGAGTTGAAGACCGAGTCTTCAGATTCCACCAGAAGACAGTTTAACATTTTCCACTTTACATTGTGAAAGAACACACCTTGTTCCAGTAGCTTATACAGGTGACATATCTCTTCTTGTCCATACTTGTGAATGATGTTCAAGGGAATTTGAACCACTTGTCCCTGACAGGGGAATCTAAAGTTTCCAGTCAGGTTCCAAGTTTGATTTAGAGCCTGTGAACAAATGATCAAGTATACAACCTAGTTCCTGGTATGCAGTCTTGTTCCTGAACATATTGTTGTTGATATGGTTTGTGGTCAACTTAAAACCACCAATTAAGAAAAAGACATTAAGTTCTGGTTGTTACATTTTCAGATTTTTGAGCCTTGAGCTCTTGTTATTTTATGGTCAACTTAAAACCATGCCATTTAGTAGAATACATCATCTTTTGCTAGACATTCGGTTTGTGGTCATCCCGAAACCACCAAATGAGTTTGTGGTCACCCTTAAAACACCAATTTAGTAGAAGACATCAACTTCTGCTATTTTTTTCAGAGTTCAGAGAGCATCTTCAACCAGCCCTCTGAATATTCGCTTGACACATTGTTGATTGTCAAGTAGTGACAATTTTTCAGGCAAGAATGAACTTATGATTAAGGGGGGATGTTAAAACTCTAATCATAAGTTAGTTAGTTTACCTAACTGTTATACAGTTACATAACAATTATGGTATATTTGTATTATATATGTACGTCTATGTACATGATTATTTGCTCACTCATTGATGAATATAGAGTATGCCTTTTCTGCCAATATTTATTTATCTCTGATTCATCATGGTTTCTTGATTGCTTAAGTTATTTTATTCATGTTTATGTTGTTTTCTTCATTATGAATCTAACACAAAAAGTAAATGTTTACACTTGTCCTTTTTGAAATTGGATTTAATTTTTTTTAAGATGTATAAAAATAATAGAAGAAAAAATATTAACAATTAAAAAAATAAAACTATGATTAAATAACAAATTTAATAAGATTATGTTTGAAGTGAAAATTAATCAATTAAAAATATATATTAATAATATAAGAATGGAGAGAAGGAGGTTTTTTAAATACTTAAAAAAAATTGAGTAAATATAAATGAGGAAATAAATAAATATTTGATATAAAAATGAGTAAATATAAATATATAATTGAGGAAAGAAATAAATATTTGATATAGAGAAAAAAATTAAGATTTTAAAAAAGAATAAAGAAAGAGATGGAAAAACATATAATTAATGATAAAATAAAATAAAATAAATGAATAAAAGGAAGAAGATTGGAGAACTAAGAGGTGATATGTTTAAACAAAAAGAGATGAGAAATAAATAACAAATCCAAATAAAGGAGATGCACGTTAAAAGAAGATATGTAGGAATTAAAAGAGATGAAAATATGGGGAATAGATGTTTAAAGGTTGGAATGTAAAATAATAAGTAAATAAGAGGAAATGAGGAGAGAATGGGCAGGTAATAATCATCTAAATGATGGATGACAGGTTTTTAAGAAAGTTTAAGTATGTAATCATCTTCTCAATTATTATTGATAGGTTTTTTTTTCAATTTGAAGGGTTTTCCTAATGATGTGTGATGAGTAGTGGGGAGCTAGTGCTAAGGATTTAGTTTGATTGAAGTAGAAAATGTGTTTGATGTTATGGAAATGCTCCACAATAACATATTTAGTGAGTTGATTATAAAATGTATCGATGATATGTTCCTTGACATGGGTTTGGATGGATTTGTTGTTCTGGCCAATTTAGGATTTGCCACAAGAGCAGGCAATCTGGTAAACAACTTGAGAAAGAAGAGAGTTAGATTTATCTATGACATTTATGAACAATTTATTTAAGGTTTTGTGGGGTTTGAAAATAGTTTTGATATTATTTTTAGCTAAGATCTTGGAAATATGATCAATGATTCCATGAATGTAAGGAAACATAATTTAACATTAAGGAGGAAAGGTAGGACGAAATGACTTTTGGATGGAGCGAAAAACTATGTTGATTTGGTAAATATAATAGTCATGACCTAGGTGGACATTGGTGGCCACCCACCTCTTCCACCGAATCAACATGGTTCTCCATCTTGGCAGTTTTTTTGTCTACAATTTTTTAGGTCCTAAAATGATGTTTTTTTACCATCTGGGGGCCTAGAGTTGTCATGGCATGCCCAGGCCTACAAACGATTGTACTCGTTAGTTAGATATTTCTAACGAGCTATTGTACGCCCCAAATGGATATTCTATGCAAAAGTTATTCCCATGGGAAGTTAACATATCAACTAGCCACCTTGGGGCCCACAATCCTTTTGGTGCTTCGTCTCCTAGGGTTATGGTTTTAAATACTTAGGGTTTATTACTTTATGTTAAAAGGTCATTTCAGCCTCTTGTAGTGTCTTTTCGAAAATGAGTGTAAATGGCACTTCTCTCTTTAGAGATAAGCTACCACCATTCGAGCTAGTTTGTGCTACTTTGCATTTCATAGTCTTTTCATATTTCATTCATTAATAGAATTTGGGTTCTCATTGTATTACTATGCTCCCTACAATATTTATATGTGTTTTTTGTTTCCATTCATATTCTTGCCTTTCATTTCATTCTTTATACAATCCAAATCAGTGGTATCATAACAATCCACTCTTTTTTGTTTCTCAGTGCATGTTCCAAATGAGGTCAAGGTATAGAGAGTTGGATCTCAAATTGATTTCGTTTGGGGAAGACCACTCTCTCTAGCCCAAAAGGCCTCCCATGGCAGATGACAAGAGAGATTATGGAGTAGGAGATCCTATCAACTTGTTTCTCAAGGAAGTCCTCGTGTGACAGAGGAATGAGACGATGGAAAATTTCAACTAGATTCTTCAACGACTGCCAATGACAACCAAGATACCTTCAACAAGAAACCATTTTAGAGGTGCAACACCCTTCAAGGTACAGGTTAACTTTGACATTCCTTTATTTGAAGGAAATATATATGCAAATTCTTTGGAGAAATGGATAAATTTTTTAGAGGGTTATTACTCTGTTCAAAAATTTTCAAACATAAAAAAAATCAATTTTGCACTCCTTAAGGCCCTTCCCCATGTTAAAAATTGGTGGGAAAGTTACTAAGAGAAACATGATGGAGACGATTCTACAACATTTAGGACAGAACCCACTTGGGTGACTTTTATTGATGCCCTCGAAGAGGAATTCTACCATGTTGGAAACTATGATGAACATTTCATGAGATGGAAAACTTTGCATCAAGAGAGAGACTAGATGGTCTTGGAGTACATCGATATCTTCCATACCTTGCACTCAAAGATGGGTATCAAAGATTATGAGTGGAACCTAGTTTTGAAGTACCACAATAACTTACACATGTACATCCAAATATAGATGGATTTCTTGGACATCTCCTCACTGCGAGTTTTTTTTATCAATATGTTGTCAAAATTGAGCAAAACTTTAAGAGAATGAATAAACAAGAGTTTGGGTCTGTACATTCACCACAATAGAAGCATGTTAAAAGTGGCCCCAACTCATAGAACACATGACAAAGAAATGATATCCAACCTCAATACAATCAATCCAAGTTGCGGGAAAATAAGGGTATAATGGGAAGTTAAAGAAGGACACTGGAAATTGGTGCGATTTCCACAAAATCCCCTAGCACAACACTAATGAATGTCACTCAAAACAATCATGGTTGGTTTTGCTGAGAGAAAAAGAATTAGACTCTAGCTTAGACTTTGATTCAAAGTAGGATAAGGGAAATAGGGTCATTGATACAAAACCTAATGCTACCATTATAGCTGCAAAGATCCAACCATAAGAGTCAGAGGAGCCTAGGGAGGGGGGGAACCTCTTCCATGCACAGATGTGGGTGAAGGGGATTGTCTACTACATTTCATTGTTGATAGTGGTAGCCAAAAGAACCCAATCTCAATCGATATCATTAAGAGATTGAATTTTCTGAGAGCGCCACACCCCTAACCATACATCATCAGTTGGTTGAGCTAGGGACAATACTTATGCATTAGCCAACAATGTCACCTCTCATATAACATAAATCCCTTCAAATATGAGGTATTGTGTGATGTTTCCCCACTTGAATTTTGTGATAATATTTTAGGGAAACCCTATATGTGGAAATTCCATGTTGTTTATGAGTCCTGACATCATAGTGTCAATGTTACTTTGGGAGGTCAAATCTACAAGGTACCAGAGGTAGTTCTGACTACTATAGTCTTGTTTCTCTTAGCAAAGCAATGTTGAAAGGTAATCTCTCAGATTGGAAATTTTTCCTCTTCATGGTTCATTTAGAAGGTGAATGGAAGGTCAGTACGACCACCACCACCTCAACATGGGCCTCTCCATATAGAAAAAGTAGGTGGAAAAAATTGTGGAGGAATACAAAGATATATTTGCTTCACCTGTAGGAGTGCCTCTGCACTACCAAGTCAAAAACTCAATTGACTTGATACCTGGTGTTCCTTTACCTAATGACCTAATATACAGATTCTCTCTTTTGCAGAATGAGGAAACAAAATTTCAAAATCATGAGCTCATCCAAAAGGGCCACATTCTGTTGATTAATTGGGTTGGCTGTCATTAATGTCAACCCTTGAAGAAAGTGTGGTAGTGAATTCCAGTAGCACAATAGTTTGGGTAATGGACCCAAGTTTTTTTGATGGATAATAGTATGAGTTTTGATATATTTGCAGGTAAGACTATTCCAGATGGATAGTATATGTCATGCCATTTCTTGTGGTATGTGGAACTTCACATAACTCCTCACGGTTAGAGAGTTATGTCCATGTGAAGTTGGAGAAAGGTTTGGGTAATGGACCCAAGTTTGTTTGATGAATAATTGTATGAGTTTTGATATATTTGCAGGTAATATTATTCTAGATGGATAGTACATGTCATGACATTTCCATTGGTATGTGGAACGTCACATAACTCCTCACGGTTAGAGAGTTATGGCCATGTGAAGTTGGAGAACCCTTGTGAGTCGTCTAGAAGCCCCAAAAGGTCAAAGTAGTCAAACTGGTTTAAGAGATTTTAGAAGGTAAATAATAAAGTGAAGTGATAAGTGTACTATAAGTCAAATTGAATACAAAATAAATTATTTAAATAATAAAGTTAATGGAGAAATTACTAAGTTGACAAGTGGTTAGAAGTGGGTTAACCCTCAAATAAGGAAAGTGGGTTAAGATGGTTAAAAGGTAATCCCTTGAGGAAGCTACATGAAAGTATAAATAAGAGGCAAGGCTCTCTCATTTTAATTACACTTGAACATATTGAATATCTACAGGTGGCTGAGGTAACCAAAGGATATCTAAGATGAATTTTAGAGGAAAGGTGAAGTAAAGAAGGCCAAAATTCAAGGGAGGATAAATTCTTTTGATGATGCTTTCTAAGGTATGTTATTTACAGGTCATCTCACCATTTTCGCAATAACGTTTTTTCTAGAATGATTTAGACTGTGAAATTGGGAGGCAATTGAGGAAACATATCCAAGTAGCTGTGTTATAAATTTCAGCTTGTGGGTCATATTTTTGGAGTTACACACCATGGAAAATAGGGTTTGTGGCTAGTCCCGAAACTAGTCTAAAATAGGTATTTCGGGTAAAAACGTCATAACTTCTTCATAACAGATCCAAATTCAGTAAGACCGAATGTATTGGTTAGAGTATAGTATGTAGTATTCTTTGTACAATTTTCATATCCATACAAAAAATATTATGTGCGGGGCACACTCTAGAAGTTCGCTCTCTAGAATAAGCCAAAATTCAACAAGGTATGCCATTTTTGCTATAACTCCTTTTCTGAGAGGTTCCAAGTAGTGAAGTCTAGAGGGATTGCATAAAAGACATTGAAGAACATTGTGTACCATTTTTAGATCTTTATTCATTACAGGTACATAGTTATGATTATTTCAAGTTAGGGTTGTTGACTAATCCAAAATTAATCATGTGAGACTAAAGTAAAGTTTGATGAAAATGCTAGTCTCTTGTTGTTAAAGTTAAGGAAGGTTTGCAGGTATGTGATCTTATACACTATTTCTATTGCAGAGTTACAAATCATATTTGGATGATGAATTTGATGAGGGATTTTGGTTGAGGTACATGGTTGAGACAAGTAGTTGATGAGTTGGCACATACATGGGGTGTATAGTTGATGATGTTGGTACATATTGATGAGTCATATTTGATGAGTAGTTGATACATGATTGGTACATACTTGGTACATGGTTGGAGACACTTTTTAGTAGTATTGTTGACACATGGTTTATGGATGATGTAGCATACTTGTATTGGTATATTATTAGAAGCACATATTGATCTTGGTGATGATGATGAGTTGTTGTGTTATGCTTGGTTGATGCACATCTTTGAGAGTTGTCTTGGTGATTGATCTTGGTGAGTAGATATGATTTGGTTGATAATATTGATGAGACAGGTTGTTGTGACATGCTATTTGTATAGGTTTGGTGCATGTTTGATGCACTTGTTTATGGTACAGGTTGAGGTACAGGTTGGTGCATGGTTGATGCACTTGTTTATGGTACAGGTTGATTACAGGTTGTTTGGTACATGTTGGTGCATTGTTGATGCACGTTTTTTATGGTATAGGTTGATTACAGGTTGAGGTATAGGTTGATGCATGGTTCAGTTTATTGGTATAGGTTGTTTGGTTCAGGTTGATTGGTACATGTTTACAACAATATATATCACAGTGATAGTGCAACAGTGGTTCCATCATTCTATTTCTATGTCAGGGAGGTTGGACGGGGAAAGGATAGGTGGTTGTAGCCACCTTCTGGTTGTAGCCGGAGAACATAGGGGGTCGTAGCCTCCTTTTGGTTGTAGCCAGAGAATTGAGGAATTGGAGCTTTCCTCAGGTTGTAGCCTGGGAAATTAGGGGGTTGGAGCCTCCTTCCAATTGCAGCTGGAAGACAAAGGAAGTTGGTGCTTCCATTGAATGCAATTCTTAAAGACATATAAGAAAAAGAATTATGCGTTTTTCTCCTGCTTTAGGTTTCCACGTAAAAACACTGATGTACTATGTATG
>JASDQU010014086.1:236488-251759 GCA_032191745.1 Picea mariana
TTTTCCATGATACACTTTAAATTATGATGATCACAAAATATGTTCCATATCATTGAGTTGAGATGTGTTTTGTACTAGCCCAATATAGAGGATATATGTAACATAACACTGACACGACATAAGCAGACTAAACATAATAGTGCAAAAAATAAATTAAAAAAACAAGTGATGTCCCTTAATATGTTAATTTGTTATTTTTTCCAAACGAAAACCTTTTGGGGAAACCCAAAAGAGGTTTTCCCACATTATTGGAGGGCAATGCTAGTAAACCCACCGGCATAGACTAGTGCACCTAACCCACTAGGATTTGAATTGAGAACCTATTAACATGATGAAACTAGCCAAATTCCCAACAACATTAGAGACAACTAGTTTGTAAGTTTTAAACCTTTAAAGTGAAATGATGCATATAGATTCTTAAGAAAAATACAAAGAAAAACAATGACATACACATAGTACACATTCATATACCCTAGAAACCCTTAATCGAGAAAACTAGTGAAACTTAGAGTCACATCTCTCTCTTTTTCATTGCATTAATTTGACTATACATAATACAATATTTAGATATTAAGAAACCCCCCAAAACCTATTACAACCCTGATCCCTTGATTAGGATTAGATTACAATGGGTTGAAAAACCATTGGCTTAAAAACACAAAATTGACCAAAAAAAACCCAATTTGTTTTCAGGGTCTATGCCCCCAAATCCCTAGGTAGGGGGGGGGCCTAGTCAGCCCCTCATGCGATCCCCCCCTCCCCAACACCTGGAGATAACCATGAAAAGAATATAACAAATTCACAACATAGCTTAGCTAACCCCTTAGGTTCATATGTTAGCACACTCACTCACACACACCAATGCAAGTCCATCTTAACCCTTTATCTATCAAGTACTGAGAGGGATCGAATCCTTCGAAATACAAATCATTTTTTCATTGTAAAATATTGAGTAAAGGTTTGGACTTACACAAATTTAATCCCTCTTGATGCTTGATAGATCTAGGGTTAAGATGGATCGAGATTGGTTGCAAATACACTTATCGACGCAATAACAATCTTTTAAGTATGAATATTTTCATAGATATCCATAACTCTAATAAGCATTTTGGTAATAAACTATGTTAGAGCTTAGAAATGTCACAATGTTTCAAGTGGACACTCCACTCATCATTAAATGATCCCAATGAAGCCAAGAGAGAACCTTTGGAATAAATAGATTTGTAGGGAATTGTTTATTAGATAATAATTATTTATTTAATAAAGAGAGGATTGAGTCTAATAATAAAAAATAAAAATAAGAAAATTGTCCAACAAATTAAAAATAATAATAATGGTTAAGAAATAAGTATATAATAATGACTAAATCAAGTAGATTCCAATAAATTAATATAAATTATACATAAAATAATAAGGTAAATAAATCCTAGTGGGTTACCTCAAGTGGTTGAGTGAGCATGAGGTCATGAGGTCAAGTCCCTAGGCTGCCTTCCTCTGTGGATATCGTGGGCCTCACTTGATGTCACCACTAGATTAGGCTACCAAAACTGCAACCAACCAGCCAATTAATCATGGGTATCATCCTTGGAATTAGGGGAAGTGCCCGAGTTTCCCAAGGATGTACATTCCATCGTTAAAAAAAGGTAAATAAATGAAGAATAATTGTTGATCTGAATTATTTTCGGCACCAAATGAGAGCGGATATATAATAAAGCAATGTACAGAGATATCTCGGATATCCAATAATATAATAGAAATGTATCAGAGATGCAACCATAAACACATAGATACAATAATACACAATTTTCTATTAATGAGTGAAAATGTACAAAGACTGTAAAAATACAAAGTGAAAGACTCGCTAGAATGGTGGCAACTTATCTCTGAGAAGAGATGTGTCTGCTACTCGCATTCACAAGAAGATGATTTTACAATGAGGCTCTAAAGCCCTTTTTATCATAAATAAAATCCAAAACCCTAACCCCGGAAGTTGAAAAGCCAACAGTTTTGTGGACCCCGTTTTGGGTAGTTTGGTGTATCAACTTCCCTGGGGCGTAACTTTGGCATACGATCTCTGTTTGGGGCGCATGATAGCTCGTTGGAAAGGTATCATCAAGGAAATTCATTTTGGGGGCTCAATCAGAGCCTTTGAATAGCATTAAGAAGCTCGATCCCAAAAAACGTTCATTTAGGCCCTCAAAATGGCCCCTGAAGTTAAAAACTGCTAAAAATAGTAAACTACCAAAATTGCCAAAAAATTGTTTTGAGCCAGTTGGAAAAGGTGGGTGGCCATTGATATCCACTTGGATCAAGTGCTTAGAAATTGGATTTGACTAACTATAATAAAATAAAAAGAATAATGAAAAGGATAATATCCTAAAATAGAAAAGAAAAGAAAAAGTAATGGAAAAAAAAGATAATAAAAAAATTCATATTAAGAATAGGAAGAAAAATTATTAATAATTATAAAAAAGGGTGAGATGATAAATTTAATAAAATTGTATTTTAATAACCAAATTTAATCAACTAAAATTTATTAATAATAAATCTACGTCAATATGAGAAAGGTTAAAAAGAATGAAAATAATGATAACAAAAGTTTTTTTTTTTTTGTTAATCAATCCTCATAATGTTGTTCTTTAAGCTAATGACTTGCTCTGGATTGTATAGAGAATGAAATAAAAGGAAAGAATACGAATGGAAACACACACACACATAAATATTGTAGGGAGCACATTAACACAATGAGAACCCAAATTTTATTAATGAATGAAATAGGAAAAGACTGTGAGATGCAAAGCAATACAAACTAGCTTGAATGGTGGTAGCTTATATATGAAGAGAGAGGTGTTGGCTATGCTCATTCAAAAGAAAACATTACAAGAGGAAAAAATGGCCTTTAACATAAAGTAATAAACCCTAAATATCCAACACCCTAACCCTAGGAGCCAAAGTGCCAAAAGGATTGCAAGCCTCAATGTGGCTAGTTGATACGTCGACTTCCCAGGGATGCAACTTTTGCATACAATCTCTATTTGGAAAACACAATAGCTCATTGGAAAGATCAAACTGAGAAGTACAATTATTAGTAGGCTTGAGCATGCCATAGTGAATCTAGGCCCCCAAATGGACAAAAAACATCATTTAGGGCCTCAAAACGACCCCAAAAGTTTAGGACCTGAAAAATTGTAGATAAAAATACTGTTAATATGGAGAACCATGTTGAGTTAGTGGAAGAGGTGGGTGGCCATTGATGTCCACCTAGATCAGTCCTACCCCATTAGGAAGCAATGGTCCCCATTGCGTCAAGTTCTCCCATTAGATGGGGAAAATTTTGTTGAATTTGACTCCTGGTGAACCACTTGTCTTAGTGAAGTTGTCTGGCCTTGACAACTTGTTAGAGTTGCATGTTTTTTCAATGGGCGCCATTTTTCTTGGTGTCCATGATTCGATCCATTGTATCATTTTTAATGCAGTTAGGGTTGAGTTCTGTAAAGGGCCAAATGCTCATCCACCTCCAACGTGTCCAATAGGGGTGGAAAATATGGTTGAAGTAGCTCCACATTAAATACTAGGTACAAGCCAATGAAAGGGGGAATACTCAATTCAAAAAAAATCTCACCCACAACCTTCATGATGGTGTAAAGCCCATATTATAGTGGTTTGATATTCCTTTGGGGGGCTGTGAGGTTCTCTTTATGCAAATGCAACCACACCTTATCACCAACTTGAAACTTGTGTGGAACCCGATGTTGGTCATGTCATTGCTTGTACTTGGCATTGGTTTTCTGGATGATATCATGAACCTTTTGTTGGATGTGTTGGGTCCTTTCAACAAATTTGGCTTCTCTATATACCTTATTTTGAGCATGGGAGGACTCTTCCTATGAAGATGCAATGGGTAGAGATACATCAATGGGGTCCAATGGTTGGGACCCCAAGCACAAATGAAAAGGGTTCTAACCAATAGAGTTGTGTAGTAATTTGTTGTAGCTATGTTGAACATATGGAAGGCTCTCATCCCATGTACGTGGATGCTTGGAGTTGCACATGGATAGGATATTCACAACCATATGATTGACCACTTCTATTTGGCCATCTGTTTGGGGGTGGAAGGAAATCGATTTGGTTAGCTTGGTGTCCATCAGAGAACATAGGTTGGACCAAAAGCTACTAAGGAACCTATTATCCCTATTTGAAATAATGGTCCATGGTATCCCAAAATGAACCCAAACATGCTCAAATAAGATCTTATCAATGACTTTGGCTATGGTACTCTTCTTACATTGTGGCAAAATGGCCATCTTAGAGAACCAATTGACAACCACAAAGACACAGTTGTTACCATGCTTGGTGGAGGGAAAATTTGACATGTAATGCATGGAGACTAACTCTCGGGGCTTGTCTAGGGTAGGTAGAGGAGTATATAGCCCCTACTTCTTAATGTCAGGTTTAGAAATGGAACAAGCAGTGCACGATCTGACACACCTGCTAATGTATTGTCAGATTTTTGGCCAATAGAAATACTTCTGAAGTATTGCTACTATCTTCTCCACATTGAAGTGCCCTGCCACCCAATTGTAATGTGCCTCCCAAATTAGCTTTGCACACTCACTTGAAGGAACACAAAGATGTCATAGATAGCACAAAAGTGCATCCTGGAGGTGAAAGTATGGAACTTGTTTACCTACACCCAATGTATGATATGTAGTAGTGAAGTTAGGGTCGATGTCACACAATTGTGGCCACTTAAAGGTATTGTGATCGTAGAGTGAAGAAATGTGGTTAGTTCCATAACCAAGGGTCCACTGAGTTAGTCTGCAACACAGTTTGTGTTGTCCTTCTTGTACTTAATGTTCAAGTGGAATTGTTGCAAGTACGTGGACCACTTATGACAGTGAACATTATGTAACTTCCCTTGTGTATGCATTAATTGCAGAGGCTTGTGATCAATGTGGATGATCATTTCCTTTCCAAGAATATAATTCTTCCACCATCGACATGCCTGCATAATGGAGTATGTATCCTTGTCATAGGTGGGATAACTACAAAAAATATCAAAGAGTGTCTTTCTATGATAGGCCACCGGATGTCCATGCTGAGTGAGAACTACACCAATATCATTTAGAGGCATCTGTCTCAATCTCAAATGGATGTTGCAGGTTTAGTAGAGTGAGGACTGGTGCAAAGCATAGGCAGTGTTTTAGATCCTCAAATTCTTTCTATTGTGACTCAAACCAATAAAACTTGGCTTTAGCTCCACCCTTGGTTACTTGGCTTAAGGGCCAAGTGATATGAGAAAACCCCAACACAAACCTATGGTAGAAGTTGGAAAGGTCGAGAAGCTGCGAAGCTTTGTTAAAGTCATCAGGGCTAGGAAATTATGAATGGATTGGATCTTGAATGGGTCCACATGAACCCCATGTTCATCCACGATGTATTATAGATATTGAATTACCTGCAAATGAGTGTTTCTCTAGGTTGGCATGTAACTTGTGTTACCGTAGAGCGCTAAGGATTTGATGAATATGCTACAAATGTTTTGTCCAAGTTCTATTGAATATGAGGATGTCATCCAAATATACGACAAAAAAAATAGTTTATGAGTGGCCATAATATATCATCCATCATCCTCATGAATTTTGTCAAAGCATGAGTCAAGCCAAAACGCATGACCAAGCACTAAAAAATGCCTTCTTTAGACCTAAAGGCGGTCTTCCATACATCATTTTGTTCAATTGGGACCTGGTGGTAGTCTAACTTCATATCAACCTTATTAAAGAACTTGGCACCCTTAAGATGATCAAGAACATCGTCAATTCAGAGGATCAAGTATCGGTTATTAACAATGATTTTGTTTAGGGATTTGTCATCATTTTAGAGTCACCATGTTTTGTCCTTCTTCTACATGAATACAATTGCGTTGCAACAACAGAAAGAGCTTGGTCGAATGTGGCCCTTTTGGATGAGCTCATGAATTTGACATTTTGTTTCCTCATTCTCCAAAAGAGAGAATCTGTATATTGGGCCATTAGGTAAAGGAGCACCAGGTATCAATTCAATTTAGTTTTTGACTTGGTAGCGCAGAGGCACTCCCACAGATGAAGCGAAGATATCTTTGTATTCCTCCACAACCTTGTCCACCTACTTTTTCTATGTGGAGAGTCCCATGTTGAGGTGGTGGTGGTCGCAGTGACCTTCCATTCACCTTCTCAATGAACCATGAAGAGAAAAAAAATTCTAGTATAAGATATTACCTTTCAACATTGCTTTGCTAAGAGAAACAAGACTATAGTAGTCAGGACTACCTCTGGTACCTAGTAGATTTGGCCTCACAAAATAACAATGACACTACGCTATCGAGACTCATAAACAACATGGAATTTCCACATATAGGGTTTCCCTAAAAGAATATCACAAAATTCAAGTCGGGAAACATCACATAGTACATCATATTTGAAGGGCGTGATGCTATAGGAGAGGTGACATTGTTGTCTAATGCAGAGGTATTGTCCCTAGCTCAACCAACCGATGGTGTATGGTTAGGGGTGTGGCGTTCTCAACAAATTCAATCTCTTAATGATATCGATTGAGATTGGGTTCTTTAGGGCACTGATATAAACAATGGAATGTAGACGGCGGTCCCCTTCACCCACATCTGTGCATGGAAGAGGTTCCCCCCCTCCTATGGCTCCTTTGACTCTTCTGGTTGGATCTTTGCAGTTGCAATGGTAACACTGGACTTTGCATCAATGCTCATGTTTCCCTTATCCTGCTTTGAATCAAAGTCTAAGCCAGAGTTTGATTCTTTTTCTTTCAACAAAACCAACCATGATTTTTTTGAGTGACATTCATCAATGTTGTGCCAAGGTATTTTGTGGAAATCACACCGATTTCCAATGTCCTTCTTCGACTTCCCATTGTACCCTTATTTTCCCGCAACTTGGATTAATTGTATTGAGGTTGGCTATCCTTTCTTTGTCCTTTGTTCTATGAGTTGGGGCCACCTTTACAATGCTTCTATTGTGGTGAATGTACATACCCAAACTCTTTTTTATTCCTTTTCTTAAATTTTTGATCAATTTTGACAACATATTGATAAAAAAACTCGTAGTGAGGAGATGTCCAAGAAATCCATCTATGTTTGGATGTACATGTGTAAGCTATTGTGGTACTTCAAAACTAGGTGTCGCTCAGAATCTTTGATACCCATATTTGAGTGCAAGGTATGGAAGATATTGATGTACTCCAACATCGTCTAGTCTCTCTCTTGATGCAAAGTTGTCCATCTCATGAAATGTTCATCATAGTTTCCAACATGGTAGAATTCCTCCTTGAGGGCATCAACAAAAGTCACCCAAGTGGGTTTTGTCCTAAATGTTGTAGAATCATCTTCATCATGTCTCTCCTAGTAACTTTCCCACCAATATTTAACATGGGGAAGGGCCTTAAGGAGTGCAAAAGTGATTTTTTTGATGTTTGCAAATTTTTGAATAGAGTAATAACCCTCTAAAAAAATTATCCATTTCTCCAAAGCATTTTCATATATATTTCCTTCAAATAAAGGAATGTCAAAGTTAACTTGTACCTTGAAAGGTGTCGTGCCTCTAAAATGGTTGCTTGTCGAAGGTATCTTGGTTGCCATTGGTAGTCGTCGAAGGGTCTGGGTGAAACTTTCCATCGTCTCGTTCCTCTGTCACACGAGGACTTCCTTGAGCAACAACGAATCTCCTACTCCATCATCTCTCTTTTCATCCGCCATGGGAGGCCTTTTGGGCTAGCAAGAGTGGTCTTCCCCAAACGAAAGTAGTTGTGATGACTTAGAAGGTTAGGAAGGTTGGTATTGTGACAAATATTTTGAAATTGAGATCAAATTTGGGTATACACAGGGCACTCTAAGAGAAAGTGTTTTTCATTTTCAACCATTTGGGTGTCACAAATGTGACATATTCTTTCATGCCATGGTGTTTTAGGAATTGTCCAAAGTCAAGTCTCACTATGCAACTCATGAGAATTAGTTCTTATTTTAGCAATAGTGATTCTCTTCCTTACACTAGTCAAAACAAGTCAAAACATAGAGATACTTTTGATCTTCAAGATTAGGGTTAACCACCTCGTTATAGTATCTTAGTTTTTTTTAATCCTCTAATTATTTATCATCGATAATATTTTCTTCTTTTATTCCCCAATGATTTAGCTAAAACTTGAAATCATTATAAATATTATAGTAATTACTTAAAAATATAATGATGATGATTATTGTCTACTTAAAGTAGTTTTGATTTATTTGACTTATAAACTTAAATTAATTAAAATTTTCCAATAATCAAATGGTTTGGAAATGATTTTTCTATTTCTCTTTGATTTTTATGAGTTAATAAATTATGAAGTTCATTTAATTACAAAGGTTTTGAAAACCATATCTAATAGATCTTTGTAAACCATACATTATAATAGAAAACATTTTTCATTCTTTTGTATCGAGGACTTTTAGATCAACCTTACTTTCTCTATAAACATCACAAGAATTTTTTCTTATATTTGTAATATTTATTTTCTTTCTCTAGATGACAACCACTGAAAAATAATTTTGATCTTCTAACTCGGTGTTAATATTTTTTTATAGTGATTTAAGAGTCTCTTACTCGAGTCCTACTATTGCTCCACATTTTCTTTTCAAACAATTTGATAGTGTTTTTAACAATATTGATATCTTGGAGGGCATCCTCATTTATTATTGTCCATTGATTTAACCGCTTTTGAGCTTTGCTTGATTTTTAGTGATATGAGCCTTCTCATTTTTCATGCTAATTATCTTTTTCTTGTACATTATGTACTTAATCATAACTTTATTCTCAATGGATGGAAACCCAATGTCTCAAAGGAGGATAAGAGAAGGTATATCACACTTAATTTTAAGGTTATTTATTATAAAAAAAAATTGGATTTGCTCGATTTTACTCCAAGTTTTACATGATACACTTGAAATTATGATGATCACAAAATATGTTCCATATCATTGAGTTGAGATGTGTTTTCTACTAGCCCAATATAGAGAATATATGTAACCTAACACTGACATGACATAAGTAGACTAAATATAATAGTTCGAAAAATAAATTAAAAAAACAAGCGATGTCCCTTAATATGTTAATTTGTTATTTTTTCCAAACGAAAACCTTTTGGGCAAACCCAAAATACGCTTTCCCACATCATTGGAAGGCATCGCTAGTAAACCCATCGACATAGACTAGTGCACCTAACCCAGGAGGATTTGAATTGAGAACCTATTAACATGATTAAACTAGCCAAATGCCCAACAACATTAGAGACAACTAGCTTGTAAGTTTAAACCTTTAAAGTGAAATAATGCATATAGATTCTTAAGAAAAATACAAAGACAAACAATGGCATACACATAGTACACATAAATAGACCCTGGAAACCCTTAATCGATAAAACTAGTGAAACTTAGAGTCACATCTCACCCTTTTTCATTGCATTAGTTTGACTATACATAATACAATATTTAGGTATTATGAAACACCCAAAAACCTAAATTAGATTACAACCATGATCCCTTGATTGATATTAGATTACAATGAGCGTGAAAAACTATTGGCTTAAAAAAACAAAATGGACCAAAAACAACCCAATTTGTTTCGGGGTCTATGCCCCTAAATCCCTGGGTAGGGTGGGCCTAGTCAGCTCCCCATGCGAACCCCCTCACTCCCCCTCCCCCCAACACCTGGAGATAACCATGCAAAGAATATAACAAATTCACAACATATCTTAGCTAACCCCTCAGGCTCATATGTTAACACACTCGTTCACACACACCAATGCAAGTCCATCTTAACCCTTTATCTATCAAGTACTGAGAGGGATCGAATTGTTCGAAATGCAAATCATTTTTTCATTGTAAAAAATTGAGTAAAGGTTCGCACTTACACAAATTTAATCCCTCTTGATGCTCGATAGATCTAGGATTAAGATGGATTGAGATTGGTTGTAAATACACTTCACGATGAATAATAATATTTTGAGTATGGATATTTTCATAGCTATCCATAACTCTAATACGCATTTTGGTAATAAACTATGTTAGAGTTTAGAAATGTCACAATGTTTTAAGTGGACACTCCACTCGCCATTAAATTATCCCAATGAAGCCAAGAGAGAACCTTTGGAATAAATAGATTTGTAGAGAATTATTTATTACATAATAATGATTTATTTAATAAAGAGAGGATTGAGTCTAATAATAAAAAATAAGAAAATTGTATAGCAAATTAAAAATAATAATAATGGTTAAGAAATATGTATATATTAATGACTAAATCAAGTAGATTCCAATAAATTAATATAAATTATACATAAAATAATAAGGTAAATAAATCTTAGTGGGTTACCTCTAGTGGTTGAGTGAGCATGAGGTCATGTCGTCAAGTCCCTAAGCTGATTTCCTCTATGGATATCGTGGGCCTCACTCGATGTCACCACTAGATTAGGCTGCCAAAACTACAACCAACTAGCCAATTGACCCTGGGTAGCATCCTTGGAATGAGGAGAAGTGCCTGATGAGTTTCCCAAGGATATACATTTCATCGTTAAAAAAAGGTAAATAAATGAAGAATCACTGCTTAGAAATCGGATTTGAATAACTATAATAAAATAAAAAGAATAATGAAAAGGATAATATCCTAAAATAGAAAAGAAAAGAAAAAGTAATGGAAAAAAGAGATAATAAAAAAATTCATATTAAGAATAGGAAGAAAAGTTATTAATAATTATAAAAAAGGGTGAGATGATAAATTTAATAAAATTGTACTTTAATAACCAAAATTAATCAACTAAAATTTATTATTAATAAATCAACATCAATATGAGAAAGGTTAAAAAGAATGAAAAATATGATAATGAAAGTTTTTTTTTTTAAATCTATCCTCATAAATAAATGTTGTTGTTTAAGCTAATGACTTGATCTGGATTGTATAGAGAATGAAATAAAATACAAGAATACAAATGGAAATACACACACACACATAAATATTGTAAGGAGCACATTAACACAATGAGAACCCAAATTTTATTAATGAATGAAATAGGAAAAGACTGTGAAATGCAAATCAATACAAACTAGCTTGAATGGTGGTAGCTTATTTATGAAGAGAGAGGTGTTTTCTATGTTCATTCACAAGAAGACATTACAAGAGGAAAGAATGGCCTTTAACATAAAGTAATAAACCCTAAATATCCAAAACCCTAATCCTAGGAGCCGAAGTGCCAAAAGGATTGCAGGCACCAATGTGGCTAGTTGATACGTCGACTTCCCAGGGGTGCAACTTTTGCATTCAATCTCTATTTGGGAAACACAATAGATCGTTGGAAATATCTAACTAAGAAGTACAATTATTAGTAGGCTTGAGTGTGCCATAGTGGATATAGGCCCCCAAATGGACAAAAAACATCATTTAGGGCCTCAAAACGACCCCAAAAGTTTAGGACCTAAAAAATTGTAGATAAAAATATTGTTAATGTGGAGAACCATGTTGAGTTAGTGGAAGAGGTGGGTGGCCATTGATTTCCACCTAGATCATTCCTACCCCATTAGGAAGCAATGGTCCCCATTGCGTCAAGTTCCCCCATTAGATGGGGAAACTTTTGTTGAATTTGACTCTTGGTAAGCCACTTTCCTTAGTGAAGTTGTCTGGCCTTGACAACTTGATAGAGTTACATGTTTTGTTCATGGGTGCCATTTTTCTTGGTGTCCATGATCTGATCCATTCTATCCTTTTTAATGCTGTTAGGATTGAGTTATGTAAAGGGCCAAATGCTCATCCACCTCCAACGTGTCCAATAGGGGTGGAAAATATGGTTGAAGTAGCTCCACATTAAATACTAGGTGCAAGCCAACAAAAAGGGGAATACTCAATTCAAAAAAATTCTCACCCACAACCTTCATGATGGTGTAAGACCCATATCAGAGTGGTTTGATATTCCTTTGGGGGCCTGTGAGGTTCTCTTTATGCAAATGCAACCACACCTTATCATCGACTTGAAACTTGTGTGGAACCTGATGTTGGTCATGTCATTGCGTGTACTTGGCATCAATTTTCTGCATGATATCATGAACCTGTTGTTGGATGTGTTGGGTCCTTTCAACAAATTTGGCTTCTCTATCTACCTTAGTTTGAGCATGGGAGGACTCTTCCTATGAAGATGCAATGGGCAGAGCTACATCAATGGGGGCCAATGGTTGGAACCCCGATCACAAATGAAAAGGGTTGTGGCCAATAGAGTTGTGTAGGGATTTGTTGTAGCTATGTTGAACATATGGAAGACTCTCATCCCATGTACGTGGATTCTTGGAGTTGTACATGGATAGGATATTCACAACCATCTGATTGACCACTTATATTTTTCCATCTGTTTGTGGGTGGAAAGAAATCGATTTGGTTAGCTTGGTGTCCACCCGAGACCATAGATTATACTAGAAGGTACTAAGGAACCTATTATCCCTATTTGAAATAATGGTCCATGGTAGCTCAAAATGAACCCAAACATGCTCAAAGAAGAGCTTATCAATGACTTTGGCTATGGTACTCTTTTTACATTGTGACAAAATGGACATCTTAGAGAACCAATTGACAACCACAAAGACACATTCGTTACCATGCTTGGTGTAGGGAAAATATGACATGTAATCCATGGAGACTAACTCCCAAAGCTTGTCTGGGGTAGGTAAAGTATATAGCCCCTACTTCTTAATGATAAGTTTAGAAATGGAACAAGCAATGCACGATTCGACACACCTGCTAACTTCATGTCATAGTTTTTGCCAATATAAATACTTCTGAAGTATTGCTACTGTCTTCTCCAAACTGAAGTTCCCTACCACCCAATTGTAATGTGCCTCCCAAATTATCTTTGCATGCTCACTTGAAGGAACATAAAGATGTTATATATTACACACAAGTGCATCCTGGAGGTGAAAGTATGGAACTTGTTTACCTGCACCCAGTGTATGATATGTAGTAGTGAAGTTAGGGTCGATGTCACACAATTGTGGCCACCCAAAGGTATTGTTCCCGTAGAGTTAATAAATGTGGTTAGTTCCACAACCAAGGGTCCATTGAGGAAGTCTGCAACATGGTTTGTGTTGTCCTTATTGTACTTAATGTTCAAGTGGAATTGTTGCAAGTACGTGGACCACTTCTGATGGCGATCATGTTGTAACTTTCCTTGTGTCTGCATGAATTAAAGAGGATTGTGATCAATGTGGATGATCGTTTTCTTTTCAATAATATAATTCTTCCACCATCAACATGCTTGCATAATGGAGTATGTATCCTTGTCATAGGTGGGATAACTACAAACAATATTAGAGAGTGTCTTTCTATGATAGGCCACCGGATGTCCATGTTGAGTGAGGACTACACCAATAGAATTTAGAGGCATATGTCTCAATCTCAAAATGATGTTGTAGGTCTAGTAGAGTGAGAACTGGTGTAGAGCAGAGGGAGTGTTTTAGATCCTCGAATTCTTTCTATTATGACTCAAACCAATAAAACTTGGATTTAGCTCTACCCTTGGTTACTTGGCTTAATGGCCAAGTGATATGAGAGAACCCCGAAAAAAACCTATGGTAGAATTTGGAAAGGCCCAAGAAGTTGCGAAGCTTTGTTAAATTCATCAGGGCTAGGAAATTATGAATGAATTGGATCTTGGTTGGGTCCACATGCACCCCATATTCATCCATGATGTATTCTAGATATTGAATCACCTGCAAATGAGTGTTTCTCTAGGTTGGTATATAACTTGTGTTACCATAGAGTGCTTAGGATTTGATGAATGTGCTACAAATGTTCTGTCCAAGTTCTACTAAAGATGAGGATGTTATCCAAATATACGACCAAAAACTAGTTTATGAGTGGCCATAAGATATCATCCATCATCATCATGAATGTTTTCAGAGCATGAGTCACTCCAAAAGGCATGCCCAAGCACTCAAAAATGTCTTTTTTAGACCTGGAGGTGATCTTCCATACATCAGTTTGTTCAATTGGGACCTGGTGGTAGTCTGACTTCATATCAACCTTATTAAAGAACTTGGCACCCTTAAGATGATCAAGAAGATCGTCAATTCAGGGGATCGGGTATCAGTTCTTAACAATGATTTTTTTTAGGGAACTGTAATCATTGTAGTTTCACCATGTTTCATCATTCTTCTGCATAAATACAATTGGGTTTCCACAAGTAAAAGAGCTTGGTCGAATGTGTTGGATTACTAAGAGGGGGGGTGAATCAGTGATAGAGAAATCCAATCCCTTTTAACCACATTATGCAAGTGTTATATCAATGTAGCATTATCATCCAATAGTTGTTGAGTAAATAAACAATGAACAAATGAACAATCATACACATACACAGTGCACCACTGTTTTTACATGGAAACCCAAAGTGGGAGAAAACCAAAGAATGCTTTTTCTTATATGTCTTTAAGAATTACATTCATTGGAAGCACCAACTTCCTTTATTTTCTAGCTGGAACTGGAAGGAGGCTCCAACCCCTTAATTTCTCAAGATACAACCTAAGGGAAGATCCAACTCCCCAATTCTCTAGCTACAACCAAAAGGAGGCTACGACCCCCTATGTTCTTTGGCTACAACCACCTATCCTTGCTCGTCCAACTGCCCTAACGTAGAAGTAGAATGATGGAACCACTGTCACACTATCACTGTGAGATATACTGTTGTAAACCTTTACCAAACAACCTATGCCAATAACCTGAACCAGACATCAACCTATACCTCAACCTACAATCAACTTGTACAATAAACAAGTGCATCAACCATGCCCCATCCTGTACCAAACAACCTGTAATCAACCTGTACCATAAGTAAGTGCATCAACCATGCACCAACCTGTACCTCAACCTATACCATGAACAAGTGCATCAAACATGCACCAAACCTGTACAAATAACATGTCACAACAACCTTTCCAAACAACCTATCTCATCAATCTTATCAACCAAATCAGATCTACTCACCTAAAAATAATCACCAAGACAAAGCTCAAAGATGTGCATCAACCAAGAATAACACAACAACTCATAATCATCACCAAGATCAACATATGCTTCTAATAATATACCAATACAAGTATGCTACATCATCCATAAACCATGCGTCAACAATACTACTAACAAGTGCCTCCAACCATGTACCAAGTATGTACCAATCATGTATCAACTACTCATCAACT
>JASDQU010014086.1:257256-271392 GCA_032191745.1 Picea mariana
ACAACATTAATGGAATTAATTGTAATTCATACATTCAACGGAATACATGAAAAGATACAAGCATCACATACATGCATTTTAATTGAAATTAAACACATAATGATACTTATCTTTGGAAATAGAGTAACTCCACCAACTACGTGCAGACCTTCCACGAACCTCCCAACCTTAGACCATGTTGCTCATCACGCTCAGCAGTGTGTCACCCCTAAGCTGGGACCAAGCTCCACCCAGGGCAAGGGAATCCTAGACTAGGCTGAGGTTACAGGAAAACTGCACAGAGCAACCAGAAGGATTCTCTCCAGGAGCATTCTCATGCCCACTACTCACGGACTCTCATTCCCCACATGCCTGTCCCACCCAAGAGTATACACCTTCACAAGAACAGTCCATCGTTTTCTTCGCCTCCCTCTCTGGGTCTCGACAAAAAGCTAGATCAAGAATTCTCAGACCTCCATAGCTGGTGCTGGACTCTCTCTGGGAGAAAACCACTTCCTAGCAGGATCTCTCACCTAGAGAGATCTACTCACAGGACTGACAACCTTCCTCTTCTACCATGGGCCTGACAACACACTCATCGACTTAGATCCAGTCAGGTGAGGACAAAAACAACAGTTCAACACTCATTCACCCAAGGATGACAGTAGCAACAGTAGATGGGCATGGCATCATAGGCAACAACAACCCACGCTAAGACACGGCACAACTAAGGCGATTAATTAGGTGACAATATCCTTAGAAGACACATAACGGTTCATAGATTTTGGGTCTCAAATGCATGCGTGAATATTGCAAAGGTTGAATACAGAGGCCACAGGATTCACGGGAATACACTGGTCGAATTCACGGTTCTAGTTTTTAGAAATGCGTGAGGGTATCTAAAGGGCACTCACGAGGAATCTCCCCAATTCACAGAGGATGGGAAATTGTAACAGAACCCCCAACACAATTGATGCTTCATCTGTTAACTTCATGTGCCCAGGTCGACACTTGTCTTCCTGGAGTTGCATGCATTCCCTTTTTGCACATGATGCCTTTCCCAGGATTTTTGATAAAAACATGTTTGTCACACAACTTTGGAATAATAATAAATTATTATTCTCAACGAATTAAGCCCCTACGCTTAGCCCCTTTTTCCAACCTTTCAACCCCTTTTCCCTTACCCACCCCATGGAAGCTTAGTCCCCCATCACTCTTTCTTCGTGGTCGGTCTGCACGCAACAATGTTTAATCTTTATTAATGTTCTCCATAATTACATATACAAAAACAGGCTCTTGGCCTTTAACACTTAGGCTCTCCGGCATAATAAACACATAATCCCACCAACTTATCAACACTCGGCTCACCAGCCTGCAAAACATGATTACAATTCATAATATAACTGGGGCATGTCCCTGGGGTATTACATTTTACATTCAGAACCCAAATGGGAAAACCAACATTCCTTGAGAATATTTCTCCTTTTTTTCTTATTCATTAAATGGATAAAGAGTTACAGGACTAACATTGGTCTACACCTAAGACACAATCACCATCATACCCTCTTTCTTTATAAAATAATGACCTTGCAACCAATCTAGATTACATCGACATGACCAACCACCTCTAAATGTTGATTAACATAATAAAATTACAACATGCCTTATTTATAGGATTTATCATATGAAAAACCCTAAATCCTAGCACACAAAAGTAGTTATAGATCCACACATATGATTATCTACAAATCCTGTGAATCTCGGGATTTTCTTACAGTTGACTACCGATCGATTTATCAGTCTACTACTAGTTGACTTCCATTCAGTATTTAGTTGGTTTCTATTTGATCTCTTGTCAAGTGACCTTTCGACTTTCCCATCGATCACTTCAACTTATAATTTCTCGATCGATCACTTCAACATTCGACTTCCTGGTCGTTCACTTCAACCTCATCTTAACCATTGACCTGAATTGATTCGTTGGCCAATTATTCACCCAGTCAATCCACCTCGATTAGACAATCGAATGATTGTTCATTCACTGCAAATGATATAACAACCCAACATTCTCCCACTTTTTGTATTCTTTGTTGATAAAGGAGAACATGAACATCTATTCACTAAGCCATGACGACAATGCCCATTTCCTCTCTACACTAAGAGAACTTCACAGTACTCACAGACTTGGTCAAATAGTTTGTTATTTTTTCCAATGTGTCTACTTTCTCTAACAACACCTTGTTACTTTCCACCATGCCTCTTGTGAAATGGTATTGTAGATTAATATGCTTCTTCATGGAATGGTATGTTAGGTTATTTTCTAGAAATATTGCACTTTGACTATTGTGGTTTATTTTCATATCTCTTTGCTCAAACCCGATCCCTAAACACACTCAATGCAGTCATACTTTCTTTTATTCCATGAGTGGCTTCCGTGTATTCATATTTGGTTGCCAAAAAGTTTATGACTGCCTATCACTTACTCATATAGATGATTGCTCCACCAAAAATCTTAAATACATATCCACTGGTCAACCTTCATCAATCCATATCTCCATCCCAGTCAGTGTCTACAAATCCATGTACATTTACTTCACTGTAAACTTCAGGTTTCCCTTCATAGCATATATCATAATCTTTTATGACACACAAATACCTGAACACTCTCTTGAGAGTTGTCTAGTGCTATTTCCCAAGTGTTGACATGTATCTTCTCAAAACTCCCACTGTGTGAGCAATGTATGGACGAGTGCATACCATTGCATACATAAAAATGCCAACAACAATTGCATAGTGAACATGTCACATGTCCTCTATTTCTTCTTGTGTCTTTGGAAACTATTCAACAGTTAGTCTTGCTCCCATAGGAATTGGCATCTTGACCAGTTTGCAATCTTTCATGTTGAAACGCTTCAAGATTGTTTCAATATACTTCCTCTGGTTCAACCAAGGATTTCTAACTTTATGAACTATCTTGGTATCCATTCCCAAAATGAGATTTGTTGCAACGATATCCTTCATGTTGAACTTGGAGGATAGTTGCTTCTTCACCTCCTCTATTGTCTCCAGTTTGTTTCTGACCAACAACATGTCATCGACATACAATGCTACGTATATGAAATGACCACCTTCTTCCTTCAAATATAAACATTGATCTACCTTGCTTCTCACAATTCCGAAACTAACAATGTAGGTATCAGACTTATGGTACCACATCCTTAGTGATTTCTTTCAACCATAAAGGGATGTTTATAACCTGGACACTATTTTGGAAAATAATTCCAGTTGTTTCATGTAGATTTCTTCTTCCAAGTCCCCATGTAGGAATGTTTTCTTCACATCCATTTTCTCTATTTCAAGATCAATTTCTATAAACAGAGACATTAGTACTCTAATGGAATTTAATTTTTCCACACGGGAAGAAATCTCACCAAAGTCGACTCCTTTGATTTGGGAATATCCTTTTGCTGCTAGTCGAGCTTTGAATTTCTCAAATTGACCTATTGTGTTCATTTTTTTCTTGAATACCCACTTTTTACTGGATGGTTTACTTCCATCAGGTAATTCGACCAAATCCCATGTCTCATTCATGTGCAAAGATTCAGTTTCTTCGAACATGGATTGCTTCCAAAGTTTACCCTCTATCGAGTTGGATTCCTCTATGATCGACTTGGTCTCCTCATCAATGGAAGATAATATAAATGAAAAACTAGAATTATATGGACTATACCTTTTAGTTCGTTTTCTTACTCATTCATACCTCCTTAGAATTGGGGTTGGTTGTTCCACCTCTTCATCTGATTCAAGCGACCCATCTAAATCATCTTCTTTGTTCCTCAATTCAAAACTCACTATGTTTGGATCTTTCTCTATTTGAACCTCTTCATACTTGGAAGATCCTCCAACTTCCATGAAGAACACATCTTCACTGTACACTACTTTTCTTGATTCGGGATCCTGAATTTTATATCCTTTCATTCCATCCTTGTACCCAATGAAAATACATTTGACTTCCTTCTTGTTCATCTGGTTCATGTTTTCCTTGGGAACATGCACAAATGAATCATAGCCAAATTATTTGAGATGTAAAATCAAAGGATTCTTAACAAAAAATACCTCATATGGATTTGAGTCTGTTACCATTCATGAAGGATACCTATTTACCATATAATCTGTCATTTCAACTACCTCTATCCAAAATTTAAGTGCGATCCTTGCACCACCGAGCATGGTCCTTACCTTATCCATCAACATCACATTCATTCTCTCAACAACTCCATTTTTTTGTGGGGTATATAGTGTGGTATTTTGGTGTGTTATTCCACACTGCTTGAAAAACTACTCAAATTCCTTTTGACATAATTCACCACCATTGTCAGTTCTTAGCACCTTAATCTTATTATCTATATGGTTTTCCACAATAGATTTACACTCTTTTAATTTCTTGAAAACCTTTGATCTCTTCCTTGGGAAATATATGCATGTATTCCAGGAAAAATCATCTATGAAGGATATATAATATAGATATCCACTAAGTGAATGGATTAGTACAGGCCGAAACACATCACTATGAATTAATTATAGAATCCTATTTGACCTTGTCACTCAAGAAGGGAACCTGACCGGATTTATTTTTTCATATATGAAATGATAAAAAAAATTGAATTGCAAATTACAATCAGGAAAATTTTCAACCATACCTGTGTTGTGCATAGATCGAAGTTCTTTTTTTCCAATGTGTCCCATTCCCTGGTGCCATAACATGGTCGAGTCAACTTGATGAAGACTATTTGAGTCAGTTTGTGTTGACTCATCCTGATTTGAGTCGAGTTGAGTTGAAGTCAGGTTGACTTTAAGAGCAATAATGTTATTGCATCTAGTCGAGTCGACATTCCCTAACAACTTGCATAGGGTTCCAATCTAAACTCCTTTCATTATGACCATCGCACCCCTAGCCATTTTTCACATATCCTTCTAAAATAAAGTGTGAAAAATACATCACTCATCTTGTTGATAGATATCAGGTTTCTTTCCAAACCCAAAGTATGTGGCACACCTAGAAGGGTTCTTAATGTAGTCACCCTAATTTATGCAATCAATCCGTAGAAAAACCAAGAATTCACCCATAGAGTGAATAACAAAAGATTATTGTTTTTTAGCATAAATTAACCATTAACAAATACGATAAGGGATTTACTGCTACAAGAAAAGAAAATCAGAAATAAAAATGGTGGACAAAACATAAGCTATCTCCATTAATCATAACAAAAATTCATCACTTTCCATACTACATCTTAGAGAAATATGGAATGATTCTTTCCTCTTCCATACTACTCATGTGTGTTACAACATCGTGTTGAAACAATGTTTTTGCAACAATGTGTTTCATCATGTGTTGCAACAACGTTTTTAGCACAGTGTTACAACAATTGTTAGAGCATGTGTTGCAACAACTGTTTCATCATAGTGTTGCAACAATTGTTACAATAATGGAAATTTGACACTTATTCCTTATTATATTAAACTTGAAATATTTTTTGGTTGATGTGGATTGATTGAGGACAAAGATGTCCCCACATAATTTGTACTCCTCCCATACTATAGTGTATTCAGTCAGACTCTTCCCTGTCCAACAATTTTGGTTGTTGAGTCATCCCCCAAGAAAACATCTCTTCCTTTATATCTCTCATATTCGTAGAACCATTCTCTATGATGTGCCATATGAAAGGATTATTTTGAGTCAATCAACAAAGCATCTTGATCCAACTGTGTATTGGTTGATGCTTGGTACACTTCACCTTTTTTGTTCATATTAGTCTTTCTCTTAATCGACATCTTCTCATCGGATCCTGTACTAACTTATATGAACTTTGAGTTGTGGTATCTTTTTAAATTCCTATATTTACCACATTTACAACATCTTCTCGTCGGCTAAAATAGAGATTTAGATCATACCTTTGAATTAGACTTTCTACTAGATATTTTTCCTTTATCTCCGTCAACTGGTCGACCTCTCACCCTTAATGAATATTTGGTTGACCCTCCCATGTTATTCTGTCTCATTTCTTATGATAATAGAGATGAAACCATGTCTTATAGAACTAATTTGGTCAAATTAATCCCTATAACCACGACTAAGATATCCTAGGAGTTTGGAAAAAAACATAATAGGATAACACATTTCTCCTCAGTGATTTTAATATCCACATATGATAACTAGCTTATTACAATATTGAATGCATCTAGATTCTTAGTTACCAATCTCCCTTCACTCATCCTTATAAGATACAATTTATTTCTAAGGAAAAACTTGTTTACTAGGGATTTTTACTCGTACAAGCTTCCCAACTTATCCCACAGTTCCTTGGTTGAGTCTTCACCTAAGACATTCAACAACACCGAATCTACAAGGCAAATTCAAATCATACTCCTTTCCCTTCTTTCCGGCTTC
Organism: Picea mariana; assembly: GCA_032191745.1. Lineage (NCBI taxonomy): Eukaryota > Viridiplantae > Streptophyta > Pinopsida > Pinales > Pinaceae > Picea > Picea mariana. Next base: position 263,687 of record JASDQU010014086.1, read on the forward strand.
TCCTATTCTTCCTTCAACATACTTATTAGAGTGGTACATGGACAGACTACTACCCATTATTCTCTATCTACAAGGAGACCTTCAATTTTTATCTTCCAAAGCTCAAAATTTTGTCCATTGAATTTTTCTATATCTATCCTTGAACCGCTTTCCACCCTTTCAAGCATAAATTTAAATATCTCTGAATTACAACTCTCACTAGACCTAGGTTTTAGCTTAGATCCATTATTTGTACATCTAAGATCTGATACGAATTGTACATAGAAATAGATAAATCTCTGATACCACATGTTATGAAATAAGCATCCACACTAAACCTAATGGGAAAGAGAATACTGAATTAAACAAGAAAATAAATGAAAAACATGGTACATAGATATTTTACCCTGGAAACCCAAAAAGGAAAACCAATATTCCTTCATCATATTGCTTCTTGTTGTCTTACTCATTAAATGAAAAAAGAGTTACATGACTAACCTTGGTCTACACCTAAGACAAAATCACCATCATACTTTCTTGGTTTATAAAAGAACAACCCTACAACCAATCTGGCTTACATCTGCATGAACAAAAACCTCTAAATATTGATCTAAAGTTTGACTAACATGATACAATCAAAACACACCTTATTTATAGGATTTACAGTATGAAAACCCTAAATCATGGAACCCAAAAATGGTTATAGATCCACCCTTATGATTGGCTACAAATCCCATGAATCTTAGGATTTTGTTACAATTGAATACTAGTCAACCTCAAGTCGGTCTTCATTTGGTCACCACTCAACCTCCTATCGACTGACCTTTCGACTTGCTCATCAATCACTTCGACTTCGACTTTCCCGGTCGATCACTTTGACCTTCGACTTTCTAGTCAATCACTTCGAATTTATAGTTAATCACTTCGACCTCAACTTAACCATTGACTCAAATTGACTCGTTAGTCGATTCTTCACCCAGTCAAATGATTGTTCTTTCAACATTTTAAAGAATATAAAAACCCAACAATACTCATGGATATGGGTCATAGATTAATGAATATAATCATTGGTGCTTCTCTTCCATTATGGAAGCACTAATTCCCCACTTCGGTATGGGAGCATTCATTATCACTTTGGTCTTGGAGCACTAGTTCTAATATGGCCTTGAAGCATTCTTTCTCTTACATCCTTGATTTAAACTATATAAGATGCACTAGTGCATATCAAATAGTTTCATTTCGATGTGTCTTATTATTTTAAGCACATTGGAAAGCAACCTATTTAAACCTCTAGTTTCCCAAAATTTGTAATTATACTGAACATCCACTAAAACCTATACTCTCATTCGTGGAGGTTTTTGTGGAGTTTTTTTTTTAGAAATTTTCCCAATCTTGTAACACTAAAAAACTTTGCTATAATCTTTGATAATCAAAATTTTCCTTGTAGTGTTGTCTCAACCAATTAGAGATGTGGAAGGCTCAATACAAACATAGGAATTCCAAATTGATCAATTCTAATCCATTCCCTATTATAGATGATGGAGGTGCCAAAAGGAATGCAATGACAAGAGGAGGGATCTATACAAGTGGTCACCAAGAGCCTAGCATTTCAAGTCAAATTAGGAAGGAATCTCTTGCTACCCTAGAGCCTGACACATATCAACAAAAGAAATAATGTATATATAGATTGACCTTGTTATGGAGGTAGTTTCTGCAATAATATCAAAAACTAAAAATTGTGTCCCATTTATTGCTATTGTCATTGTCCCATTGCTCATTACTAGCCTAAGAGATGATAAAAGTATGATGAATGAAGAAGGAGGTTCAATGGATTCCATCCATGATTTCCATATGGTTTTTTTTAACATATTAGATAATGAGATCTTTTCTTGAAGATTTATAAATACATTTAAACAAATCATTAAAGGAGGAACGGAAAATATTAATGCTCCCATTGTTGAGAGACACCCATAGAGTCCATAGAAATAAGAAGGCATGAATTGACTGGCAGTTCCAATTATTTTTTGATATTTTTATATTTTTACTAAGATATTTCATGTTATGTCTATAGTTTGACATAAATATCCTACCAAAGAAGTCTTGGGAGAAGATGAGGATCCCTAGACTCCTTTATTTCTTGATTCAATATTTCCTTGTGAACCAATACAATATTTTTCCTATTGGGAATCTATAATAAAAATAAGTCGAAGTTGACATTACAAGGGTCAAACTTGTGTTATACTTCAAGGTGAACAAAATTCTAGATGAGAAGGACCCTTACCTAGATATATTATGAATTTAATGTGTATATGGAAATTATATCATTATTAATTAGGGGAAGGAGAAAATCCCCCTTGAAGTAGAAGGCATGTGGGTAGTACAACCGATTGACCCATATTAGTGCCCTATATATATGGAACCTATTGAGGATAATGTGAATGAGTTCATGATAGAGAAGATTTAAAATCCTACTTTTGGAAAAATATATTATTACATAAATCTGACCATTGATGGTGCTATCATATGGAATAATGTCTACTTCATCAACACTAGATCCACTCATGCATTATAGAAATAGTAAGAAAAAAACCACATATTAACTTCTAAGCATTTTGACTCAAGCATCAATATGAAATATATTGGAGTGGAGCTAAAGTATTCCTCTATATAATACGACTTTGAGAATCTAAAGGATTATTTGGAGTATATGGAGAAAAGTGTTGAACTAAAAACGTGGTTTTTGTAATGGAATTTATACTCAAGGACATCCTAGCTTGATAGTGGGCCCACGATGGCTTCACCTTGTTGATCAATAACTTATAACGTTCATTCATAAAGAGGTTTTTAAAATTGTGAAAAATAAGTTCAATATATTATAGGTATTGGGGGATATGTGAGGTATGGGGGGATTTGTAGGAATTGGGGGGTATAAAAAGGGATATCTAGTAAAAATAGGATTTATTATTATTATTGGAAAGATTTATTTAGAGGGGGATTCAACAAAATGATTTTGGGAGGTATTTATTAATATCTAGTGAAATTAGGGTTATTATTTAATATCCCACAAACACATGTGTTATGTCACATGTTCATAGAGTGAAGACCCTATGAGTGGGAAAACCATAAATATTCTCCACCAAATTGGGATGAAATCTAGCCAACTATAATATATCAATTTTTTTCCACCACTATAGGTTGAGATGAGATATGTCCAACAACATTGCACTTTGAGTATAAGATATTATAACTTTATTAAGGGAACACTTATGCACAACTCCATATAGATAATTTGTGAAATTATGGATAAGGGAAGGATGACTTGAGAAATTATGTACTCATTGATTTTTCTACTCATTGGGACCCATCCCTAGGAATTGGAACCTACATCGGGAGAACAAACTCCAAAATGAAGGATTAGTAGGATGTGTGCCAACAATGCTATGAAACCTTCTTATATATAAGTATCAGTCCTAATATTAATGTTACCCTAAAGAATACAAATCAATTCTTACTTCATAATTAGCAGAAGAAACCATCTTCCTGGGTTTGTTTGAAGAATTAATATTTAGTCCTTTCCAAGAGAGAAGAATACAACCCTGAGCCAACGAGGTGTTACCATACGATGGGAAGAGTGATGACAATGAATATGACCTTGTTGTACAGTTGTGACACTTCAAATTTAAAGATACTAATGGCTAATGGTATGCAAAAAAATTTGACGATTACCTGGATTGCAAAATTTATAAAGAACATTAAAATTGAGAAAATATAAATATTTTCATGGAAGAAAATGTAGGATATACTAAGTTGGTGACTAGGATATACTAAGTTGGTGACTACTAGGAAAAATAAATAATGTTATAGGTTGCATCAATTCTCAAATAATATGGTGACCTCTTTCCTATGAATTTCACTAAAATGAAGAGTGCAAAGGGTGAACCGGGAGAAATGAAAATAGTTTTGAAGCTAGACACCAAGCCTCTTAAAAATGGGTTATATATATTAAATCCAAGGATCAAACAAAAGTTCAAGAAAGAAATATACAAGATGTGGGATACCAAGCTCATTTACAAAGTAGAGTAATATGATTCTATTAGTCTAATCATGATTAAGGATAAGAAGACATGAGTAGAAGAAATCTAAGTGGGACTTAAGGATGATTCCATCCATTATTATTTCCCAATGTTGTTCACTAATGAAGTCATGGACCATGTTCCAGAAAAGAAGGACTACTCCTTTAGTGATGGATTCTCGAGGTACAACTAAGTACACATTGCCAAGGAAGACAAAAGGAATATGACCACCATAATAGAATGGGGGTCCTATAAATATGATATAATTCCCTTTGGGTTAAAAAATGGTCCTTCCATATTCTTAATAATCTTCGTTGCAACCTTTCATGACTACATCCATATGTTTCTAGAAGTGTACTTGAATGACTAAACAATGTACAACTTGTTAAAGGACGATGTTGCAATGATTCATCTTATGTTACAAATATGTCAATATATTTAGATTTCACTAAATTTAAATAAGTGCATAGTATGCACTTTGTTTAATATACTTTTGGGCCATGTGGTCTCTTGCAATGGTGTTTTAGTTGAACGAGTTAAGATCATCATGATTTTCAACTTACTAGAACCAACCAATATTTATGTCTTGTGATTGAAATCGGGAAAGATTGGATATTATAGTTGGTTCATCCAGGGATATTACACTATCATTGAACCAATGGAGAAATTGATGAATAAAATAAAGGATTTTATGTGGAATAAGGATACTAAATCCTCCAACATCTACAACAAGGAGAGTGAATCCTCCAACATATACAACAAAATCTCATAAATGAACCAATCTTGGTTTTCGCTAGTTGGTCAGTTGAGTTCCACATACATGTTTACATGTTAGGCAATGTACTTGGGGAAATCCTAGCACAACTAGGGGAAGGTAGTTGGATCATCCATATACTTTCTAATACAAAACTATCTTAAGTGAATCAAAAAATAGACCACCATAGAATGAGAAGGTTTAGCCATGGTGTATTCCCATGAAAATTTTAGAGTCTTCCTACTAGGAGGGGGACTTAATTTCTTATAGACCATTCTATATTGAAGTACCCATTTTAAAAACTTATGTTGGAGGGTCACATATGCATGTGGCTTTTCCTCTTTCAAGTGTTTTAGTTTGAGGTGGTTGTCAACCTAGGAAGGCACAATGTCTAGCCGAGCTATCTCTCAAGTAGAAAATCGAGATAATTAGGAGGTCTAATATATGATCAAATTCTAGATGGTGAACTTTTAAATATGGAAGTAGTTCCATAGTAGATGGAGGCAAGTGATTTGTTCTTTATGAGAGGTATAACACCAACCAAATATTTGATAGTAAAGGAAATACACCTTCAATCTAAGGAAAATAACTATCATATTATAAGAGGACAATTGTATATGTTTGATTATAATGTCATTGTTTTATTATGTGTTTTGGATCAAGAAAGGTCATATATCCTATGAAATTCTAATAATTTCCTTGAAAGAGGCCACATTGGAGGTAATTCTACTTCTTGGAGGGTACTACAAGAAATACTATGGTGACATTTGAATTTTAAAGATGCCAATGAAAATTAAAAGGGTTTTGATGTGCTCCATAGGAGTGGAAGACCATTCTACAATGATGAAATGCCACTTAATCTATTTCTTTCTTTACAACCATTTTAGAATTAGGTTGTGGAATTGTTTGCATGATCAACCCACCTACATCATAGTCAAGGGTCCAATAAATAATCAATGCAAATGATTATATTATCTAGTGGTAGAAGCCTCCCTGACTACATATTGTTCATTTGATGCCATGATGCAATTCATATTTGAGAACATCATTACTAGATTTGGTTTCCCAAAGATTCTAACAAGTGATTGTGGGAACAATTTCATTAATAATACAATTCAATCTTTTACTAGGGAGTCCTTGATCCAACATCATTGAAGTTTTCCATATCACACACATGGTATTGGGACAATGTATGGCTATAACAAGATCTTAGATAATGAACTAACACAGTTTTAAATAGTTCATACGAATCATTGGGATGATTGGATCCCAATGGTACCATGGGCATATTAGATCACCACTAAGAAAATTACCAAGTACATGTCTTTCAATATAGTATATAGAAGAGAAGAAATGGTGTTAATTGAGTTATTCATTCCAAGTTTTCTCATTTCACAAGCCATTTAAATGGTAGATGAAGAATGACTCTAGAAGTGGTTAGTGGATTTAATGATATTCGAGGAAGACAAGTTACTAGAAACATTTCATTATAAGGTATAAAATGCATAACAAAAGTCTTGGCATGGGTGCAACATAAAGAAAAAAACTTTTAACAATGGTTATTTGGTTCTACTATATCAAAGTAAGTATTTAAGGTATCCCAATATGATGCATATGAATTTGATAGGTCCATTCTTAGTTGTGAACTTCAAAATATATAGAGCCATTCAACTAACACAATTTATTGGTAAATAAAATGACAATATTGTAGTTTTGTCCAATATATTGACAGTCTATTTTACCCATCAATTAATTATGTCTCTATATGTTTTAAGAAGGCAAGCAACAAGGGTTGATTTAAAGGTGGTGGAAAAAAACCCCATGATACTAGTGGTTCGCAAACCCATCGCAGTATGAGTGTATTTAAAACAAAATGTATAATATGATGATTATAAATATTTCCCTTAGATGGGGTACTTATAACTTTTCTTGTTTCAATGGTAGAGCATGCAGATGAGGGTGCTTGGATAGGTGAGGAACCGATGACAATCCAACCAATGGTCTCCACTAATCTTCTAGGTTAAAAACATAGTAATGATATTGGTACTAATGAAACACTGCTATGGATAATAACTAACCATGTCCTTTTAATGCTTTTGGTTATTGTAGTGGATGCACCCCTTGTAGTGCATCAACATCCACGTCCTGCTACTAGAAGTAGTAGAATGCCTGAGATGACCCATCACCTTCCATTAGTAGAACAAGACCCAATAGTTGAAGGACGAGTTTGATATGAACATGATGATGATACACTCGTTAGTTTTATTGAAAAGAAGAAACAAAAAAATAAGTGATTGTGCATATTTTCAAGACAAATTTTATTAATATAAACGACTTTCTGTACAATATTTTGTTTTTCTAGTTGTGCATGGACCTTACATGTTCTGTATGAATGTACCTTGTTTCTTTCGGTTACATTTAATTCTTGTTTTGATACGTGTTATGCATGATTGGGTATGGGGAATTGAGAGTTATGTGANCGGGTGCCAACTGAGATTCCACCTTCACGTGGTTGATCCTATTTAGTAGAGAATAAATTATTCTAAAAAACAAGAGGATCTCATTCATGAGGTATTCCCATTTAGTATTTCTAGAGCATCATACATGTTTAATTATTATTCAGTCATATAACATTTAATTCTATTTTTCAAATGCAATCTCATTGATGCTTAGTTATTATTTAGTCATTTAACCTATTATTATCTTTGAAAAATGCAATTTTGAAGGGCGGTCACCTCCATGATCCACAACGTGTTTCTGACAAGGTTTCTGCTGCCCATGTTTTTCTAGTATTTCCTCGGTTGTTTTTGACATGTCTTGGATCCTATGCAAAGAAACCAAGGAAAGATTAGAAAAACATGGGCAACACAAACTTTGCCAAGGTAGTTACTTGAGAATAA